>CM072928.1:1120000-1362500 GCA_036971965.1 Nyctalus aviator | reverse complement strand
ACGCGGTAACAGTAGTGACAGCCACGGGCATTCGGAGACACTCCATCTGCTCAAGAAGCTGGCACAGAGCGAGCAGGTAATCAGAGGCGGAGACGAGATGTAAAAGCGACCAACCCCAGCTTCGGGCTGAAAACCACAATGCAGGGCAAAACACACACCAGATGGGACTAATGGCAGGCAAGTCACTGCGAAGGAAGAGCGGTGAGGCTGAAGACAGACAGCACTCGCCACCTAAAATGGAACAGACGGAGCGGAGGGAGGGAGGAAGGGAGGGAGGGAGGGAGGGAGGAAGGGAGGAGGGAGGGAGGGAAAGAGGGAGGGAAGGAGGGAGGGAGGGAGGGCCACTAAATTGTGAGAAAACATCAACTTGTCAATGAGTCTCTAAAGGAAAACAGAGAGAGAAGAGGAGCAGAAAAATATTTTTTGGGGGGGAAAAAAGCTGATAATTCTCCAAAAACATAAACCCAAGGATTCAAGAAGCTTAACAAACCCCAAATACAAGAAACAAGAAAACGACACACACATCAAAATCAAACTGCTTAAATCCGGCAGAAAGAGGAACTATTAAAAGCGGCTAGAAAATAAAAGGCACACTGCATACAGGGGAAGGCCAGAACGGCAGCGCGCTCAGCCTCATGTGAGGGAAAGTCAGAGTGCTTCCTTAAGGGTCGCTTTGAGTTTCTTCATTAAACACCAATATATATTTTTTGCTTTTATCTTTCTAAAGGATCCGAGGCAATAGAACCTTCCTAAAAGATCCGTTATAATAAATTATAAATATTGTTAGAAAAATTTATAAATTCACTTGATATGTAGTAAGTGTAGCAATGCTCAAAAAATATAAAAGAATATTTACATGTAATCAATAAAACAATATATACACACTGAGTGGCTAGATTATTATGATCTCTAAATGCATAATAATCTTACCACTCAGTATATATATATATATATATATATATATATATATATATATAATCATTCATTCATTCATTCATCATTCATTCATTCAGGCCGGGCACATGAATTCGTGCATGGGTGGGGTCCCGCCAGCCTGGCCAGGGGGAGGGGACATGGGCGGTTGGCCAGCCTGCCTGCTGGTCTAACTCCTGGTTGAGGGGACAATTTGCATATGAGCCTTTTATTCTGTAGGATATACACTGAGTGGCCAGATTATTATGCGTTCAGAGATCATCATCATCTGGCCACTGAGTGTAGTTCCTAATTTATTGAAACATTATCACTCTAAGTTTAAAGCCAGCTGCAAGTTTTAACTTGCTAAGTAAACATTTAAAATACCTAACAAACATGAAAGGCAAAACTCATTACATGAATTATTTTAATCCCAAATTTTATTTAAAAATCAGTACCCCAGTGACAGAACATGTGAGGCCAACTGTACTAATTACTCCGCACATTTTACCTTTTGCAGGCTCATGTTTTTTTAAAGTTGGAGTCAACAATCATTTCTTTTTTTTTTTTTTAAAGCAATGTATACAGCAGTTACTTTTTCATTTTTTTAAAATATATTTCATTGATTTTTCACAGAGAGGAAGAGAGAGGGATAGAGAGTCAGAAACATCGATGGGAGAGAAACATCGACCAGCTGCCTCCTGCACAACCCCCACTGGGGATGTGCCCGCAACCAAGGCACATGCCCTTGGCCGGAATCGAACCCGGGACCTTTCAGTCCGCAGGCCGACGCTCTATCCACTGCACCACACCGGTCTTGGCAACAACCCTTTCTTTAAATAGACCAGCAGGCCCAGGTTGGACACTGATTTGCCGGAGGAAACGCGCTGGTATTTATAGACGAGCCCAAGCCCCGAGCGGCCGTGAATGAGCGGCGGTTTCCTGCGCGGAGCCCGCGGCACACCCCGCCCTCAGCAGAGCCAGGTCACGGCACCTGTGGCTCAGCCGCACGCCGGCGCCCACACCCGAACCCGTGACACAGCTGCTGCTGCTGCGTTTCACTGTATCCAGCGTGTCTTTAAAATCAAACTTTTTTTTTTTGGAATTATTTCAAGGTTCAAGTTGTTCTTTTAACCTAAAAACTGATGAAAACGTCGTTCACATATAAGCCATCAATCACTTTAAAGTCCAGCCCTGGCCGGGTTGCTCAGTGGTTAGAGCACGGGCCTCCGACAGAAGGGTCATGGGTTTGGTTCTGTTCTGCAGTGCGTGCCTGGGTGCAGGCTGGGTGCTCCGCACCCCTCGGGGTTGAGGGGAGACAGCCAGTCGATGTGTCTCTCTCACGTGGATGTTTCTCTGACTCTCCCCTCCCTTACACTCGCTCTAAAAATCAAAGGGGGGGCGGATATATCCTCAGGTGAGGATTCACTCACTAGCTCACTAAACACACACATGCATGCGTACACGCATACACACACACACACATACCTGCAGTCACCATGGCAGTGCTGGGGTGGGGGGACCAGAACACTGTGCAGAGGCTGGGGCAGCGGAGACAGCCCTTTGCCCTCTGCCAGCCCGGGGGTGCCCGGCTCGGCCTGTCCGTGTCCTCGGGGCCAGAGCGAGCCCGGGAGGCAGGTGGCTGGGTTCTCCGGCGGCCTGCTGGGAATCCCCCAGCCCTCCCGCCAGTGCCTGCGCCTTTTCCATGTGCTTATGGGCGTCAGAGAGGAGGGGAGAGGGAGAGGGAAGCATCCACGCGGAGAGTCACGGACCCGCTGCCTCCTGCACGCCCCACACGGGGATCAAGGCTGCTGCCTGGGCCTGTGCCCGACCCGGAATCGAACCCTGACCCCAGAGGCACGCCCGCCGGGCTGTTTCACGGTTTCCCTCATGGCCTTCGTGTCTTTCTCTATAAGGAGGTGATCACGCAGGAAATAAGTGATGCCAAGAGGAACATTTTGACAGCAAGTAAAACCCCGATATTGAACAGACATCAGCTCCAGTAAGTAGGACACGGGACTCTCCTGCCCGGCCCCAACGGGAACCCAGGACACGGCTCCCTCTGAGCCGTAGGTGTTGAAGTTCTTTGTGTACGTCCCACTCGATAAAAATCATCACAGTATCGTTTCTCTGCTTTTTATTTATTTCTTAAAATAGACTTTTATTGATTTCAGAGAGGAAGGGAGAGAGAGAGAAACATCAGTGATGAGAGGGTCATGGATCGGCTGCCTCCTGCGGGCCCTTCACTGCCTTAACCCGGCCTGTGCCCTGACCGGGAGTCGAACCCTGACCTCTGGTTCCTGGGTGGATGCTCAGCCCCCGGGCCCTGCCCGCGGCTCTGCCTTTCCCTGTGGTTGTACCCAGAGCGCTGCGCCTCCCAGCCTGCGGTTCGGCCATTTCACCGACCACTGCCCCACAGCCTCCTCTGACTGTGGCTCCGGTTCGGAGGTGACATGGTCTTTGGGGAGGTCCTCGGGGAGGTCCTCGGGGAAGGTCTGGGGTCCTGGGGGAGGGTCTGGGGGAGGGTCTGGGGAAGGTCCTGGGGGAGGGTCTGGGGGAGGGTCTGGGGGAGGGTCTGGGGGAGGGTCCTGGGGGGAGGGTCCTGGGGGGAGGGTCTGGGGGAGGGTCCTGGGGGAGGGTCTGGGGAGGGTCCTGGGGAGGGTCCTGGGGGAGGGTCTGGGGGAGGGTCCGGGGGAGGGTCCGGGGGAGGGTCCGGGGGAGGGTCTGGGGGAGGGTCTGGGGGAGGTCCTGGGGAGGGTCTGGGGGAGGGTCTGGGGGAGGGCCCTGGGGGAGGGTCTGGGGGAGGGTCCTGGGGGAGGGTCCTGGGGGAGGGTCTGGGGGAGGGTCCGGGGGAGGGTCCTGGGGAGGGTCCTGGGGAGGGTCCTGGGGGGGGTCTGGGGGAGGGTCTGGGGGAGGGTCCTGGGGGAGGGTCTGGGGGAGGGTCTGGGGGAAGGACCTGGGGGGGTCTGGGGGAGGGTCTGGGGGAAGGACCTGTGGTGGGGGTCTGGGGGAGGGTCCTGGGGAAGGTCCTGGGGGAGGGTCTGGGGGAGGGTCTGGGGGAGGTCCTGGGGGAGGGTCTGGGGGAGGGTCTGGGGGAGGGTCTGGGGGAAGGTCTGGGGGAGGGTCTGGGGGAGGGTCTGGGGGAGGGTCTGGGGGAAGGACCTGGGGGGGTCTGGGGGAGGGTCTGGGGGAGGGTCCTGGGGGAGGGTCTGGGGGAGGGTCTGGGGGAGGGTCTGGGGGAGGGTCATGGGGGAGGGTCCTGGGGGAGGGTCTGGGGGAGGGTCTGGGGGAGGGTCTGGGGGAAGGACCTGGGGGAGGGTCTGGGGGAGGGTCTGGGGGAAGGTCCTGGGGGAGGGTCTGGGGGAGGGTCCTGGGGGAGGGTCTGGGGGAGGGTCTGGGGGAGGGTCTGGGGGAGGTCCTGGGGGAGGGTCCTGGGGGAGGGTCTGGGGGAGGGTCCGGGGGAGGGTCCTGGGGAAGGTCCTGGGGGAGGGTCCTGGGGGAAGGTCCTGGGGGAGGGTCCTGGGGGAGGGTCCGGGGGAGGGTCCTGGGGGAGGGTCTGGGGGAGGGTCCTGGGGGAGGGTCCTGGGGGAAGGTCCTGGGGGAGGGTCCTGGGGGAAGGTCCTGGGGGAGGGTCCTGGGGGAGGGTCCGGGGAGGGTCCGGGGGAGGGTCCGGGGGAGGGTCCTGGGGGAGGGTCCGGGGGAGGGTCCTGGGGGAGGGTCCTGGGGGAGGGTCTGGGGGAGGGTCCTGGGGAGGGTCCTGGGGAAGGTCCTGGGGGAGGGTCTGGGGGAGGGTCCTGGGGGAGGGTCCTGGGGAGGGTCCTGGGGAAGGTCCTGGGGGAGGGTCCTTGGGAGGGTCTGGGGGAGGGTCCTGGGGAAGGTCCTGGGGAGGGTCCTGGGGAGGGTCCTGGGGGAGGGTCTGGGGGAGGGTCCTGGGGGAGGGTCTGGGGGAGGGTCCTGGGGGGAGGGTCTGGGGGAGGGTCCTGGGGGAGGGTCTGGGGGAGGGTCCTGGGGGAGGGTCCTGGGGAGGGTCCTGGGGAGGGTCCTGGGGGAGGGTCTGGGGGAGGGTCCGGGGGAGGGTCCTGGGGGAGGGTCTGGGGGAGGGTCTGGGGGGAGGGTCCTGGGGAGGGTCCTGGGGGAGGGTCCTGGGGGAGGGTCTGGGGGAGGGTCCGGGGGAGGGTCCTGGGGGAGGGTCTGGGGGAGGGTCCTGGAGGGAGGGTCCTGGGGAGGGTCCTGGGGGAGGGTCCTGGGGGAGGGTCTGGGGAAGGTCCTGGGGGAGGGTCTGGGGGAAGGTCCTGGGGGAGGGTCTGGGGGAGGGTCCTGGGGGGAGGGTCCTGGGGAGGGTCCTGGGGAGGGTCCTGGGCGGAGGGTCCTGGGGGGAGGGTCTGGGGGAAGGTCCTGGGGGGGGTCCCGGAGGCCTTTGAAAGAAGAGAGTCTCAGCTCCAGCTCCGTGTATGAGGCTCGGGCTGATGGAGAGTCCGCTCCTCTTCTCAGGCACAGCCACGATCTCAGAACCGCACTCCAGCTGCAAATGCCCTGCCTTTTTGCTGGGATTGAAAGTGTTTCTTAAAATTTTCATCTCCTGTGCTCCTGTCGGCTGCTTTTAGACTGGGATTGGTACAGGAAGTCCTGACACTTAATTCTATCAGCAACCACACCGCGCACAGACCCCCATTTTAATCATTCCGGAAACCGGCTTCAGGAGCGTTTTTCTTGAGGGGGGAGGAGGAGAGGGGAGAGAAGTGCTCCTCCCCAGCCTGCAGCAGCCTCAGGACTTTCCTGTCCCGGAGCATCTCACCGGGAGGAAACTGGCTGCAGGAAATCTAATCTTTAAAGCAGCTTCAAATGTTTACCCGGCGGGCGGGGCGGGGCGGGTCCTCCTGTCTGCGGGGCACCCCCTGCCCCCGGCGTCCTCCCGCCCAGGCCTTCCCGGGGAATGTCTCCCCTCCACCCTCCGCACAATGGGGGCCGCACAGCGCTGAGCCCGGAGAGCCAGTCCAGGAAGTCCCCGCCCGCCTGCAGCAGGGGCTCCGCCAGGACCCACCCTTCCCCGGGGGGCAGCTAAGACTGGGCTGGGGCGGACAACGCCTCTCCTCGGCCGTTCTCTGCACCGCCGATTAGCTGCCTCCTGGCCTGGCTGATCTGGATGGAGCGCCTGCCCCCCTCCCCGCACTCAGCCAACCTGCTCTCCGGCCCCGGACCCCCACCTCCGGCCGCCCTCCGCTGGGGCCAGCCCTCCCCGGAGCTCTGACCTCGGGCCACTGGTGTTTGCCCTGCAGCCTCTCTGCCCCCCAGCCCCCTACCTCCCTCCCTTCTCCCCAGCCTGCCTCCTCTGGAAGGAACGCCCCCTCCTCCAGCTCCCAGGATGGGGCGCACGGTCTCCATGGCAACCGCCTCCCCCCTTGCAGATGCCCTTCCACCGAAGGTCTCCCTGTCCCTCCGTCCCTCCGTCCAGTGTGTGTTTCAGTGGACGCTCCGCTCGCTCAGACGCACAAAGGTTTCGGCAGCTGAGCCCAGGACCCCGCTGGAGGAATGTGCTCTCCCTCCACCGCCGAGCGGATTGCAGAAAGGATGGCCCAGACCCGTGTCAGCAAACCGCGGCTCTCGAGCCACACGCGACTCTGTGGCCCCTGGAGTGTGGCTCTTCCACAAAACACCACGGCCTGGGCGAGTCTGTGTTGAAGAAGTGGCGTTGGAAGAAGTTTAAGTTTAAAAAATTGGGCTCTCTTCATAAAAAAAAAGGAATTCTCACCATTGGCAGCAACCTGGATAGAACTAGAGAACATCATGCTGAGTGAAATAAGCCAGTCAATGAAAGAGAAATACCACATGGCCTCACTCATTTATGGGTATTAAAGAACATTATAAACTGACAACCCAAAAGTCAGATATAAAGACAGTAAAGCAACAAGCAGACTGTCAAATTACAGCAGGGAGGGTAGGGAGATCTGGGGGAGATAAGAGATCAACCGAAGGACTTGTATACATGCATATAAGTACAACCAGTGGACACAAAACCCTGGGGAGGGAGGGCATGTATGGGAAGGGGGGGGAGTTAAAATATGTACACAGATAATAATTTAATTTTAAAAAATAATAAAATAAAAAATAAATAAATAAAAGTAAAAAACTGGGCTCTCCAAAGAAACGTCAATCGTTGTCCTGTTGGTATTTGGCTCTGCGGACGAATGAGTTTGCCGACCGCTGCTCTAGAAAAGCCATTTCGTTTGTGCTTTTAACACTTCGCTGTCTTTACACCCACCGGGCAGCTGATGCACAGTGAGTACCGGCTGGATGGCCACGGATGGACAAACCCGGTCTCAGCGGGCGCCGTGAGGTCACACACACCTGAGCTGCCGCAGTCCGCAGAGAACGTGTGACATGAAAACAGACCGAGGGTGCTTTCCGGGTTAGGAAGTGCTCCCAGCGGGCTCGGGGACGAACAAACCAGAGCCCCCTTAGCACAGCGGGCACGGGGCTGTGTGATACCTTCACTTCCCTCAGAGAAAGCCCAAGCACAAGCCTACCGCAGCCAGGCTCGGCCTCCGGGGCAGGAACGCGCTCCGTTGGACGGAAAAGCTGTGGAACGAGGTGGGTTAGGGGACCGTGGGGTGGGAGCCATGCATGTCTTCAGACCAAATCCCCCTGGCATCCGTCCTGGCTGAGGCTGTCCCACACCCCCGGGGCGGGGAGGAGAAGCTGGCTCCGGCGGGAACACAGCATGCTCTGCCGGCCGCTGTCCACAGACAGGGCTCAGGGACGGAGCCTCCAGGTGGCCTGGCCCCGTCCCCAGCCGGCAGCTCCCGGGTGGCCAGCCCCGGACGTAAAGGTCTCCATAAGCGTGTGTCTTCCCTTGGGGAGCCCGGTCCACGGTTCCGGGGAGTCCAGGTGAGACCCTTTGAAATGCCCGTCCCGACCCTGGGAGGGCACACTTCCTGCTAAAGATCTACAGCCTGCGACACCGGCGTGGCTCAGGGGATAGAGCGTCGGCCTGCGGACGGAAGGGTCCCGGGTTCGATTCCGGTCAAGGGCAAGTGCCTTGGTTGCGGGCACATCCCCAATGGGGGGGTGCAGGAGGCAGCTGGTCGATGTTGCTTTCTCATCCATGTTTCTAACTCTCTCCCTTGCTGACTGTAAAAATCAATAAAATATAAAATTAAAACAGTATCTATAGCCCACTGCCCCCGCTTGCTCTCCTGCATTCCAAGGGCACAGAAGCTTCCGAACCGCCGCTGGAGCGCGGAGGTCCTGCCCTGGTGCCAGCAGATGAACCGGCTGGGATAAACCTGCGGAGCTCCGAGCCCGGCCTTTCCTTCAGCGCCGGGGGCGGTGGCGAGTGAACACGGGAAGGATCCTCAGGGACCGAACACATGTGAGACCGGACCGCGGCCAGACTGAACAGCGAAGCCAGCACGTGGGCGCAGCGCGGTGGCCCTGAGCTGAGTGAAGACAGAGAGGGCGAGGCGGGGCGGGGCGGAGACAGTGGGCGGAGCCAGGACGGTGGGCGGAGCCGGGGCATAGGCGGGGCGAGGGTGGTGGGCGGGGCATAGGGGCGGGGCGAGGGTGGTGGGCGGGGCATGTGCGGGGCGGAGATAGTGGGCGGGGCCAGGACGGTGGGCGGAGCCGGGGCATGGGCGGGGCGAGGGTGGTGGGCGGGGCGAGGGTGGTGGGCGGGATGGAAACTGGCCTGGGAGAGAGCGGTGGGCGGGGCCGGGGCGGTGGGGGCCGAGGGCGGTGGGCGGAGCCAGGACGGTGGGCGGGGCGGGGATGGAGGGCGGGGCGAGGGCGGAGCCAGGGCGGAGGGCGGGGCCGGGCGTGGCAGGTGCAGGAGGCCCCAGGTGGCCCAGGGCCAGGGCAGAGGCCGTGCCCAGGGTCCCTTCCTCCCTGGCATTCACTGGCCACGCCGCTCACTGCCCTCTCCTCCCTGGAGGTGACGTCCAGCCTCAGCTGCGGCCAGCGCCCGGGAAAGCGCAGAGCCAGCCCGGAGCCCGAGGCTGCGGTGCTGTGAGGACCAGCCGGTAGATAATGACCTCCGCCCGAGCCAGTCCTCCTCCGCCCAGCCGTCCTCCCTGCGGGTCTGGCTCCACACCTTTCTCCCCCCGGAAAGCCTGGCCAGGGGAGAGATTTCCTTGTCCCTCCTCTAAACACCAAAGGGAGGGTGACTGTGATTAGCTGCTGTTTTCCTTCCAGCGGTTTTCAGAGCAATGACAACTGCAGGGCGGGACCGTGTCCAGGCCACCTTCCCTCCCTGACCTTCCCTATGTCTGATCATCAATGTGGACCCTCCCTGACCTTTCCTCCCTGACCTTCTCTCCCTGACCTTCCCCCCTGACCTCCCCTCCCTGACCTTTCCTCTCCTGACCTTCCCTCCCTGACCTTCCCCCCCTGACCTCCCCTCCCTGACCTTTCCTCTCCTGACCTTCCCCCCCTGACCTTCTCCCCCTGACCTCCCCTCCCTGACCTTCCCTATGGCTGGCCATCAATGTGGACCCTCCCTGACCTTCCCTCTCCCGCAGTCACCAGTCCTGCAGCCCTCAGAGGAGGGAGGGGCAGGGTGATCACAATGTAATATGCATTTGGGGCATTTCCCTTGCACTGTGAATATTAGTGATATTATTTGGGGTAATCATCCATTTCTAATTCTACAAATCACATTTGTTAGACCAAGCATGTCAAACTCACAGCCCGCGGGCCGGATGCCTCATTTACCAGCCTTTGGCCCGGGTTAGCCTCTGGGTTTGGCCTGCCAGGAGAGGACGTAGAGAATGGAATTAGCTGAAACCTACACGCGTAAATTAGAAAAGAAGGAAAGGAGAGAATCCGTGATGAGAACAACTCCCTAAACACCCGAATGAATGAAAGAGTGAGCGAAGGAACTCGGCAGGGCCATCTGAGCAGACGCTACCCTCGACTTCCTTTCAAGTTCAAGCCGAACCAGCCTCTCTCCGCATTGCCAATAATGTGGCAATAACTCACTTTGGCCACAGTCCCCAGCACCCCATCCAACGCATTCTTTCTGGGCATAACTCCAAGACTCCCCAGCCCGAGTGTCACGGCGGGAATTGCTTTCCAGGCCTTCGCGTGAGCAGAAATGTATGGCCATTTGGAAAATCTATGGCACCAATACCCGCTCTCATTTCCGGCTCTGTGGCTGTGCTGCGTCCCTCAGGCTGCTCTCCCGGCCAAGGGCACAGTGGCGTCTCCCGGCGCCTGCACCCTCTGTGGGCCGAGTCCGTTACACGCCCAGCTCTGTAGCGCTGTTACTGGGCGTGTATTCACCTCCAATGAGGCATTCCTCCCTCCTTCTTTCTTTCTTTCTTTTCTTTCTTTCTTTCTTCCTTCCTTTCTTTCTTTCTTCCTTCCTTCTTTCCTTCCTTCCTTCCTTCCTTCCTTCCTTTCACCCGAGGATATTTTTCCATTGATTTTTTTTTTTTAAGAGAGAGTGAGTGGGAGAGAGATAGAGAGGGGAACATCGATGTGACAGCCACATCGGGTGGCCGCCTCCTGCACAGGCCTGACCAGGGTCAGGGATCAGGACTGCAACCGAGGACCCTTCAGTCCATGGCCAATGCTCTATCCACTGAGCCAAGCTGGCTAGGGCTCCACCCAACTTCTTTAGTGAGAAAAACACACAGATGTACTGGGAAGGCAGGCCAAGCTGCAAACCAAAGACATAGCCCATCGGTAACCTTTCTCTGTGCTCCTCTCCGTCCTCATTGGTAACCTTTCTCTGTGCCCCTCTCCTCCACCTTTCTCTGTGCTCAGGAGCACAGAGAAAGATTACCGATGAGGACGGAGGAGAAAGAGGGGACACATCTCCTGCGCCCGGGGATGCGTTACCGCAGGAGGAGGGAAGGAAATGGAGCTGCTACAGGATAGCACATTCTGTGAGATGGATGCCCCATTCGCTGCAGGTGCAGGAGGAATGGCTGGAGGAGACAAGCATTGGATCTAAGAGCGATGAGTGATGCAGTAAGCATCTACCGGGTGCCTATCTGTGTCCGCTCTGCAGTCCTGTGCCCTGAAAGGAATGACTGAGGTTCTTCCTCCTTCAGGGTTTCCTGTGGTCGGCGGTAAGAGAGGGGGACACATCCAGCGGGCCACACAGTCCATGGTGTAGACCCGTGGTCGGCAAACTCATCAGTCCACAGAGCCAAATACCAACAGCACGACGATGGAAATTCCTTTTCAGAGTCACATTTTTTAAACTTAGACTTCTTCTAACGCCACTTCTTCAACACAGACTCGCCCAGGCCATGGTATTTTGTGGAAGAGCTACACTCAAGGAGCCAAAGAGCCGCATGTGGCTCGAGAGCCGCAGTTTGCCGACCACGGGTCTCTTGGGTACTTGCTGGCTCTCATCTGCCTGAAGTGCTCCCGCCAGGACCCCTGAGATCCAGCGGAGGTTCAGATCGGAACAGCTCTAATAGTTAATGCTACGAGCAGCTGATGGCTTCTTGTTTTAATGTCCCTTTTCTTCACTGGCACCCGGACGCCCAGCCCCGAGGCTCCGCCCACCTGCAGATTCTGTGTCCTAATGCCTCCTCCCCGGCACAGAACTAAAGGCCCCAGCTCTTCGGAGGGACGTGGAAAAAGAAACAGGATTTGATGTTTCAAATGAAACCCAGAACACAGATCCTTTGATTAGCAGAGCACAGAGAAGCTGTTTGATTCAGCGGCATCATAAGATAATTAACTGCCCAGCTGGCGCGGCTCAGGGGTTGAGTGTCAACCTGTGAACCAGGAGGTGATGGTTCGATTCCCGGTCAGGGCACATACATGCCCAGGCTGCTGACTTAATCCCCAGTGGGGGGCGTGCAGGAGGCAGCTGATCCACGATTCTCTCTCCTCATTGATGTTTCTATCTCTCTCTCCCTCTCCCTTCTCTTCTGAAGTCAATTAAAGTATATCTTTAAAAAAACAAAGGAGTAGTTAACAGCGATAGATTTCACCATAAGCTAAGTGCCATTCCATGCGCTTTATAAGCATTACCTCCCGTAACCCCTGCCACAAAGCACCGGGTGGGCCTGCTCTCACCCGGCCTCACCCACCAGGACACAGAGGGGGGACCTCGGGCACAGCCGCTGAAGGAGGGAGCAGCGGGTCAGACCCGGCCGCCTGGTCCACCCATTCCCCCGAGCCTCTCAGAATCACCTCTTTTGTTAAAAAAATAATTCCGTAGAGTAGCTGAAACAAATCCTTATGCGTTTCCAATGTGAACTGTGGCTGAGCAGGTACTTCGCATACTTTCTCTGAAAACTAAAGTCTCCTCTAGGGACGTATCTTCCGTGTTATTTTTTTCAAACATGAAATCTAAGAATCTCTGTATCTGGAAAGCGCCTTGGTCACCCACCATCACAGCCTTACTGGTCCCTCACTCTTCATTGTATGAAATGCCCAGAGTGAGGTAATGATTAACGCTCACGCCTCCATGGGCGGCCTAAGGACTCGGGCCTTCACCATTTACCCAGTGTGACCAGCATAATAAGCAAAGACCGACAGCGATGAAAAGAAGCCCCGTTGCATTATGGGTGGAACTGTATTGGTGTGCGAGGTCTCCGTTTTTACTTAAAGTCGTCGAAGGGAAGAGAGCTAACGTCCACATTCACGTAAACATTTAAAATGCCACCAACCCCTGCTTTCAATCCAAATGTGCCTATAATGTTTCTTTTCACACAAAAAGATATTTGACCTCTCCAATTATTGTTAGGAGCATAATTTCACTGGCATTCTAAAAATACAGAGACCGTTTTCATTAGCTGCCGTTTGACATTTCCCGCCTGGTTTTTGAAAAGGCTATTCTTCATGTTTCTGAAAACCGGTGATCTTACACCGTCAGCCCATCGCTGTGCAGTCTGATCCAGTGTGTGCCGCTTCGGCACACAGAGCCGTACGGGCTGTGGTGCCAGTTCACAGCAGCAGCCAGGGCTCCTTCAGCCGAAGGAGGTACAGTCGGCTCCAGCTTCCACGGGAGCAGAAAGGGTTCGAGTGGCTCACCTCACCCAGCCTCCTGACGGGCAGCTCAGGGTGGACAGTGCCGGGCCTGGGACTCATGGTGGCCCAGACAGACGGCACCAGTCCTCTCTACTCTTCATTGTTGGGTTAATTTTTTAAAATATATTTTTATTGATCTCAGAGAGGAAGGGGGGGGGGGAGAGAGAGAGAGAGAGATCGATGATGAGGGAGATTCATGGATGGGCTGCCTCCTTCATGCCACCCCACTGGGAATCAAGCTCACAATCCGGACACCTGCCCTGACCAGGAATCGAACCCCGACCTCCTGGTTCATGGGTCGACACTCCACCACTGAGCCACACGGCCAGGTGGGTTAATTTCAATGAAGTGAAAGCAGCCTTTCCGGCTTCCCCGCTGCAGTATCTCCAGAAGGTTCCCTGTGGGTGGAGGACTGAGCCTGGGGCAGCGGCTCCCGGGTGCCAGGCCATGGGCCCAGGTAGGAGTGGGGGCACCATGGACGGGACCCCTGGCACCTGAGAGGCAGCAGGGCCCTCGGTGGAGAAGGCACCACTCGGCTTCACTCCCACCCCCGCCATTGGAGAGCGATTCAGGCCGAATACCCACCCTCCCCTCCGCTCCCACCCTGGGGAAGCCAGGCTCACCCCTGACTCTTCAGCTGGAGTGACTGAGAACGCAGGCAAAGGGCGTGGGGAGGCTCGGATCCAGAGCGGCCGTGTCTTACACGTGTGAGCCCCGTAGTCGGCAAACTCATGAGTCCACAGAACCAAATGCCAACAGCACGACGGCTGGCATTCCTTTGGAGAGCCACATTGTTTAAACTTAAACTCCTTCTAGCGCCACTTCTTCAACACAGACTCTCCCAGGCCGTGGTGTTTTGTGGAAGAGCCACACTCCAGGGGCCAAAGAGCCGCAGTTTGCCGACCACAGTGGTAGGAGACCGCGTAACAGACATTTGTGTGATTTCTTCCAAATACCTGGATTCTGGGAGGGTCGAGGATATTGTTTTCTGTTGTTGTTTTTTACTTAAATCTTCGTTGTTGAAAGTGTTACCTTTTTTCCCCATGGACCTCCCCCAGCCGCCCCTGACCACTCCAGCTGTCACCGCCCTGTCATCTGTGCCCATGGGTTGTGCTCACGGTGGGCGAGCACTTTGTAAACATGAAAGTGCCGTGTAGGTGTTAAAGCACCTTGGTGTGTGCCAACCCGGAGCGCCCCCCACCCCACCAGGCTTTCCCTGAGGCCAGAAAGCAGGAGCTACCAGGAATGCAAAGCAGGCTGCGGCCATGGTGCCCCTCCCTGTCCCACCCGCCTCCCGCAGGCCCCCACCCGCCTCCCGCAGGCCCTGCACCCGCTGAGCAGTCAGGCTGGCGGTTGTCCACAGGAGTCATCCCAGAATCTTTTTTTTTTTTTTAATATATTTTATTGATTTTGTACAGAGAGGAAGGGAGAGAGATAGAGAGCTAGAAACATCGATGAGAGAGAGTCATCGATCAGCTGCCTCTTGCACACCCTCTATTGGGGATATGCCCGCAACCAAGGTACATGCCCCCGACCGGAATCAAACCCAGGACCTTTCGGTCCCCAAGCCGACGCTCTATCCATTGAGCCAAACCGGTCTCGGCCATCCCAGCATCTTGCCATCACACAGCATGACAGCTCGTCTCTCTTTCCCACCAAAGATAATCCCAGAGTCAAGCACTTGGTACAAAGCACATGGTGACGGATGGCCCTGCTCTCAGGCTGGCCACACACACGGGCCTGGGTCTCTGAGAGCCTTCTCATTCCTGCAAAAATCACGCCGAGCGGACCACGCTCACTGCCGTCCATCAAGCTGTGTGGCCATGCCACGAGACATCAGCGGGGACCTGAAGATCGGCGTCGGGATCCCCCGAAATGCCAGGACATGGGCACACACGGCCGTGTGCTCTGTCTCCCCCGAGGGCGGGGCCTCCTCGGGAATGACCTGCAGATCCTGTGCGTCTCTCTCCCGGGAGGGCCTTCCACCAGAGTGGGGACCGCGGAGCCCGGGAGGGGCGTCAGCAGCCGCCCGCCGCCCGCAGCTCACTGCCAAGGACCCGCGCTTCCCCACCACAAACACGCCTTTTGTAACCAACACTGAGGGCTGTATTTCTTTATTTCGGCCTCTGAAAACTGTGGAACCCATATCTGTGGCCCAGTTTTGGCCATACAGGGTGGGCGTCAGTAGGTTTTACAGGTGCTACCATTCAATGTGTGTATACACTGGTTCATGAAAGGGTTGCTGGTCATGTGATAAACACCCAACACCGTGGAATGCACAAGGTACTGGGGACATGAAGAACAGTCTCAGACCGATCAAACCGAGCATATGTCACTACATCCTGGCATTTATTTTGGGTAATCCATCATTAGAAGCTTTTTTAGAAATGCTACTTTAAAAAAATGGACTTCCACAAAATACCATGTACAGATGATGTATTATGGAATTATACACTTGAAAAATATGTAACTTCATCAACCAATGTCACCCCAATAAATCCAATAAAAAAATTTCGTAATTAAAAAAAGATTATATGATCGATTAGCTTATCCAGCAGATTGGGCTATACTGGGGATGATAAGACCTAATTTATAGATGGTCTGAAAAATTCTTCTACATTACTCAATGTGTTAATTGTTGAGATTTTAATTTCCTACTGTATGTTAATTTTTTTAGTTACCGATTGGTAGTACAAATTGTTAATATATAAATCTTAGCTTTCAGCTTCAATTTGTAATCCTTCTGCTTTTAATTAAAGTAATCTTACTTTCTTGAAATAATGAAATATTTTCATTTGAGGTGAATTAATTGTAATGGTTAGAACATAATGCTAAAGAAAATTATCCAAATTTTAAGTTGGTGTTTAATTTTAAATCCTTCCCTTTAGGGCAGTGGTCGGCAAACTCATTAGTCCACAGAGCCAAATATCAACAGCACAAGGACTGAAATTTCTTTTGAGAAGCCAAGTTTTTTAAACTAAACTTCTTCTAATGACACTTCTTCAACATAGACTCGCCCAGGCCGTGGTATTTTGTGGAAGAGCCACACTCAAGGGGCCAAAGAGCTGCATGTGGCTCGCGAGCCGCAGTTTGTCGACCACAGCTGTTTGGGGCAAAATCATCCCTTCTTGACAGCCGGAAGGTGTGCATTTTCCGCAGATGCCTGGCCCGGCCCCACGTGCCTCTGGGAAGTTCCCACCAATTTGGGAGGATGAGATACAGCGTTGTGGCAGCTGACCTCTGCCTAACCTCAGACCAGCTGGCGATCAGTTTTAAGAGTTAATTTCGAACCATCTCCCCATGTGTGACGCCGCTGTAGCTTACACCCCCATGCGTTCTGACTGCCCCGCAAACACGGACGCCCACAGAGGAGGAGAGCGGCCATGTCCCCTCTAACGGGACAGACAGCCGCACGGACGGGCACTCAGCGTTAACGTCACCGACAGGAGCGGCTGCTGATGAGACTGCGCGGGCGCGGGTTTTAAAGTGGCCGGGCCGAGCCGAGACCGGTGTGGCTCAGCGGATAGAGCGTCAGCCTGCGGACTGAAGGGTCCCGGGTTCGATTCCGGTCAAAGACATGTACCTTGGTTGCGGGCACATCCCCAGTAGGGGGTGTGCAGGAGGCACACCCAAGAGGCCAAAGAGCCGCCTGTGGCTCCAGAGCCACAGTTTGCCAAGCAAACTCCCCCAACCTGATAATCTCACTGTTCACCAAACATGACCGTGGGTATGTCTGCTCGCATTGCCGAAAGGCAGTTGTGCATTCTAGTAAATAAAACAGACAGGAGAGGAGACTCGGTGGAACTTAGCTACACAGCCAAGCTTTCCTTGGCTTCCCCAACAATTTCCAAATTTATATTTCCCGTCTTGTGTTTTAATTTGTGCGTCCACTCTCTCTCCAAGCCTTTGACCCGAGGCCACGCTGGCCGTGGCTTTGCACACATACACACACACACACACACACACACATGCCGAGAGCATTTCTGATCAATGTATTTCCCCTGCAGGTAGGTACCTGTTTTATAATCTAAAACAGTCATGCACATTACTTCCGCTGAAGAAATTATCAATCCTTCTAATTATACAGTCTGCTCTTGGGAGAGACCAGAACTATTTCTGTCACAGGGTGTGATTTTAAAATGCACACAGGTTCAAGATCATCTCCCGCCACAGATACTACTTCAGAAAGGACAGCTTGCTCAGCCCTGAGAGAGCGGGGCCTCTGTAATGACAGGCAGCGGTGAGTTCTCTGTAATGACTGGCGGCGGTGAGTCCCCGGAGGGATGCCCGCTCCCAGCATCCAGCTTCCTCCTGAACGCTCTGCTCTGCATTCTTTTGAACTCCGGGAGGACAAGCTCTGATCCTGCAAACCCCACGCTCAGTCTTGCTAAATTAAGCTCTTCAAACAAATCACAAATCACTGTCTCCTGTGAAGACGCTGGAGTGCTGTGATTTACAGTAAGTGCCTGCTGGCTAGGATCGGACTAATAAGTAACACATCATCTGTCCAGCGGGTACACAGCTGTAGTACCCTGTTTCCCCGGAGATAAGACAGTGTCTTATATTAATTTTTGCTCCCAAAGATGCACTAGGTCTTATTTTCAGGGGATGTCTTATTTTTCCATGAAGAAGAATACGGTACACATTTATTGTTAAATGAAAATAAAGGAAATTTATTATCTGTGTACGGTACGGTAGTATGGTAGTTGTCAACACAAACCAGACAAACTGTGGATCCTACAGTATCAAGAATTTACTCATTTATTCAATGACAATCATGTCATCATCTTCTGGAACATCATCTTAACAATCCAATTTCCTGGTGAATTTCTTGTGACTCC
The DNA here is from genome assembly GCA_036971965.1 of Nyctalus aviator. NCBI lineage: Eukaryota > Metazoa > Chordata > Mammalia > Chiroptera > Vespertilionidae > Nyctalus > Nyctalus aviator. The sequence goes on along the minus strand of CM072928.1, from coordinate 1,344,756 downwards.
ATTTCTTTCAGAATCAGTGGACCAAATCTCTCATGTTTAGCCTGGGGGGGGGCGCTTATTTTCGGGGGGATGCCTTATATTTCACTCAGAAGGAAAGCTGCAAGTAGGTCTTATTTTCGGAGGATGTCTTATTTTTGGGGAAACACGATAGGTACTTCAATTAAAATATATTCACGCAGTGTCTTTTCACAGAAAAGGATGAAGATTTCAGGAACCTGGACCTGAACAGGAACAGGCCATCCAGCAGAAGCAAACAAAGGCAGCCCACATGCCAAACCCACTTTAAAAACATGATTGTAATGCAATAAAGTGGCCCTCGTGTTCAGTCAGCAAACTGAAATCGGAACTCCTCTCCGCAAACACAAAACCCCCTGTACAGTGCCACCCCCTGCCCCAAGTTGTTATTTTAACCTTCAGTCACCATCAGTGCCCACGGTGAAGATACAGGTTCTTTAAATTATACGCCTCCGTTATGTCAAAGAATGTGAAAGCCCAAAAGATACCTAAAAGGGATACACTCACTTCTCTCAAGAAACGGCCCATCTTTAAGCAGTAACAAAGGCGCCGCCCAGCAGAAGACAGTTTGGCTCAGTGGATAGAGCATCAGGCTGCGGACAGAAGGGTCCCGGGTTTGATTCCGGTCAAGGGCACGTACACTGGTTGCGGGCACATCCCGGGTAGAGAGTGTGCAGAAGGCAGCTGATCAATGTTTCTCTCTCATCGATGTCTCTAACTCTCTCTCCCTCTCCCTTCCTCTCTGTAAAAAATCAATAAGACATATTTTTTTTTAAAAGGCACCTCCCAGTGGCTCAGCCCTTATGTAAGCGGCAGGACTGAGCACCTGTGCTGCGGCTGAGGGTAGGGGGGAGTTAGCAGCTCAGTGCCGCTCCTCCCTTTGGGGAAGACGGATTCCAGAGCCGCACGGAGCGGGCAGTGACAGGAGGACAGACAGGTCCAGGCGGCACACAGGGAGCGGCCACTCAGAAGCAGCCAGGGCTCCGCCCGGGAGGACGTGTCACCCGCAGCTCGGAGCAGGGAGGCTCGCAGGCAGAGGACAGTGTGTGAGCTCCACGGCACACACCTGCCGGTGGAGGAAGGGACAGAGGGTGGAGGAGGAGGAGGAGGAGGGGGAGGAGGAGGAGGAGAAGCTGAGTAAGGCAGACCGTAAAGAGACCTGCGGGTCCCTGGGGCTTTGCGATGGGGAGCAGGTGCAATTTCTCTAAAATACACACACGACGGAGCGGCCGACAAAATAAGACCGAATGCAGGGGGGCATGGAACAGGCCGACTGGCCTCGGTGAGAGAGACTGAAGAGCTTATCTACTTAGCACAGCCAGGGGCACGGGCGATGGGGGTGAAGATCTGGGGGTAGATAGCGGATGGGAGGAGAGAGAAGAGGGGGGGTAAAGGTGAGACATCTGTAATACCATCAACAAAACAAAGGAGCCCTAACCGGCTTGGCTCAGTGGATAGAGCGTCAGCCTGCGGACTGAAGGGTCCCGGGTTCGATTCCAGCCAAGGGCACAGGCCTGGGTTGCGGACTGGATCCCCAGCGCGGGGTGTGCGGGAGGCAGCCAATCCATGATTCTCTCTCATCACTGATGTTTCTATCGCTCTCTCCTTCTCCCTTTCTTCCTCAGATCAATAAAGAAATATGTTTTTTAAAAAAACACACACAATAAAAAGTATTTATATATATTAATTTTTTTACATGTTTATTGACTTCAGAGAGGAAGGGAGAGGAAGAGAGAGAAATATCAATGTTGAGAGGGAATCACTGATTGGCTGCCTCCTGCACGCCCCCTACTGGGGAATCAAGCCCACAGTCATAATCCAGGCATGTGCCCTTGACCAGGATCAAACCTGGGGCCCTGTGGGCTGCAGGCTGACGCTCCATCCCCTGGGCCTAACCGGCTAGGGCAGCAATACAAAGCATACTTTTTAAAATAAAATAAAAAGGCACGATTTCACGACAAAGAAATTCTAAATAAAATACATAAAAACATATCCCAGTTCTCCCACACATGAATCGCAAACTGTCCTCAACTATACCACCCCCTCCTGCTGGGAGACGCAGCGTCTGCACGCGCATTTGCATGTTAATATTCGTGCGTTTTGAAGTGGAAGCGAGGGGAAGGGCTGAAGGCTGTTCCCGTGGCTCAGGCGAACACGAGGGAGAGAAACCCCCGGCCGTGCTGGGGAGGGGAGCAAAGGGACTGCGTTCTCTTTAAAAGGGCTAACGGCTGATTTAGCTTCTGAAAGTCAGGAGCTGAGCCCCAGCCGCGCTGGCTCAGTGGACAGAGCATTGGCCTGCAGATCAGAGGGTCTGGGTCCGATTCAGTCAAGGACATGCACCGTCACTGCGGGCTCCTCCCCAGCCCAGGCCCTGGTCAGGAGGCAACCGATCGGTGAGTCTCTCACATGGATGTTTCTTTGTTTTCCCCTCTCCCTCCCGCTCTCCCAAAAACCGAGGGGAAAAAATCCTCGGGTGCGGATGAATAAATAAGCAAATAAACGACGAAGGGCAGGGCTGAGGAGGTGGCCAGAGCTGTGAGCCAGCGCGGCGAGATGCGGGGCCTGGGAGGTGGACACAGACTTGGCTCAGCAGCTTTAGAGGAACAGGCTGTACCGCAGCGGCTGGAAGGCCGTCGGAAAACACAGATATTCACACTGCGGTTCATTAGCAGGAGCAAAACCACAGTGTGAAGTAGTAGCGGAAATAATGCTAAGGCTGGGGGTCACCACACCACGAGGAGCTGTACTCAAGGGCCAGGAGGGTGGAGGACCGCTGTCCGAGGGGCACGCGAAGGCGACTCTCGCAGCTGGAGCGCCATCGGCCCCGAGGCCCAGTGAGGATGCTGTCACCACAGCGTGTGCGCACGAGTGCTCCCCGGCAGCCTGTGGGGAGGCTACGGGCTCGGCGGTCGGAGGGGACGGGTGTGGGCGGTCGGGGGGGGAGGGAAGGGGTGTGGGCAGTCGGGGGGGGAGGGAAGGGGTGTGGGCGGTCGGGGGGGAGGGAAGGGGTGTGGGCGGTCGGGGGGGAGGGGGGTTACCCTGAGAGAACAAAGGCCCCAGGAGGACGCCCCAGTGAAGCAGAGCGCCGCGGGGACCGTCCATCAGGCTCTCGGCACTGAGCACTGAGCACTGAGCACTGAGCACCGAAGACTGAGCACTGAGGACTGAGCACTGAGGACTGAGCACTGAGCAACGAGGACTGAGCACTGAGGACTGAGCACTGAGCACTGAGGATTGAGGACTGAGCACTGAGGACTGAGGACTGAGGACTGAGCACTGAGGACTGAGCATTGAGGACTGAGCACTGAGGACTTAGCACTGAGCACCGAGGATTGAGGACTGAGCACTGAGGACTAAAATGCAAGCTAATGCTCCTTTTCTAGCATAATTATTGTTCCCTCTGTATTTTCAGAAGAGTCATGAGCCAAGAAAGTTATTTCCAGTGTAGACATTCACCGAGTATATTCAACACTATTTTTAAGAGAGAGGGACTGGCCCTGGCCAGTGTGGCTCAGTGGACAGAACGTCAGTCTGTGGACTGAAGGGTCCAGGTTCGAATCTGGTCAAGGGTACGTGGCTCCCCCGGGGCTGGGCCCTGTCCGGGCGCATGCAGGAGGCAACCAATCGGCACGTCGCTCTCAGGTCGATGTTTCTCTCTGTCTTTCCCTTTCTCTCCCACCCTTCCTAACAATCAATGGAAACATGTCCTCGGGTGAGGATCAAAAAATAAATACATAAAAATGTTAAAAAAAATAAATAAATAAAAGAAAGAGGGCCTGCTTACTTCGTAGCTATTAAGGAGTCATGTGTTTGAATGTGGAGCTGTCCTTAAACACTCTCATTCTCCTAGTTCCTCCGAGGCCAGGATTAGCAAAGATTTTTATTAATGAGGCAAAGCGAACAATTCTATTTTAGGCAGTTATCAAAATGTGACGGGGGGAAAAAAAAAAAACCAGCCCAGACTGCTCGCACCGCAGGGACCAGCCGGCGCCCGGCCTTCTGGGAAAGTTATTATGAGGCGTTGATTGTCCTGCGCTATCGCTCGGTAATGCTAAAAAAAAAAAAAAAAAAAAAAAAAAAGGAAATTACCTAAAAATAATTTAAGCGTTTTAATTGCACCACCATATCATCCGGCGTGTATTCATGGAACAGTGGCTTAGCATTCTGAAACTGGGTAGAAAAGGTCAGAAGAACATGAAAATATGTAAAGCAGATTTCATGTTGAAGCTCGGAGTTTGCATTCCAGAAACCTCAATACCCCTCGAGGCCCCTAGAAATCAGGAAATCCGCCCGGGAATGTGAGCTCTAATCACCTTTCCCAGCAGCCTGGCATTCTGACGGCTTACAGAAAGGGGCCCGGATCTGTGATTTATTAAGATGCTCAGATACGGAGGCAGTTTTCAAAAATCAAGTGAAAAATGCCTTGTAATTCATTTAATGGATCTAATTTATTTTCTACGTGAAGTCCAAAAGTAGTCATTTTTCTGACTCATGAATTACCTCATTAACCATACAAGAACGTACAACCCGTAACCCCATGTATATTTCAAGGTATTTTAGGAAATACCTGGCCCAGGTGCTAGAGCTCTTTACTGGTTCACAACGCTCTTTCCTCCTAAGCCAAAAGATACCCAATCTAAAAATAAATACATAAATGTGCCAAATTCTTCCAGATCAATTACATGCGTTAAAAGCACTATGTGCCTGGCTGGTGTGGCTCCATGGGTTAGCATCGACCTATGAGCCAGGGAGTCACGGTTCCGATCCCGGTCAGGGCACAGGCCTGGGTTGCGGGCTCGATCCCCAGGGTGGGGCGTGCAGGAGGCAGCCGATCCATGATTCTCTCTCATCACGGATGTTTCTCTCTCTCTCTCTTCTCTCGTTTCCCCTCTGAAAGCAATAAAAATATATTTCTAAAAAACGGTAATTGATAGGAACTCCTGGAAGGTGGGTGTGATCACCACGTGACACAGATGGCTCGAACGCACGGGTGCGGTTTCACAGAAGCTCACCTGCTCAGAGAGTGTGCGGCTCAGACGGTCAGACCGCGTCCTGACGAACCAGGCGCGCAATTTACAACTCACGCTTGCCCGTTTCCTGCTGAGACGGCCACTCCCATTTCCGTACGGATTCACTCACGTAAACCCTATTCTTTTGCCCTCACCCATTCATCTTCATGTTCAAAAAATGTCCTTTTAAAAATGTCCTCTGTGCATCACGCTCTAAAAGCTCATCAAGCCATTTTATAACGGTATTGCTTCTAAGTCAGGGGAGGCTTTGGTGTAATAAGTGACCCCCCGGAGCATACACAATTAGTTTGCACTACAAGACCCACAATGCAGTTCACCACTTCACAACATAGAGACTACCATCACTGATAAACATCACTTGGCCAGGTTTCCCTACTGCATTCAAAGAGCAAAGGACTTACACAGGAACCACTTAGTACAACTACATCTATATATATAAAAGGCTAACATGCAACGTGTCCCCTCAGGAGTTCAACTGGGAGACTGCGAGTTTGATCACTTGCTATGACGTGTACTGACCACTCAGAGTACTCCTGAGCACCTCATTGATTTGATACCAAAGATACTATAAATGGTGCATCTGATCAGTTTTCCCCTTTGCACTGGCTGGTAAAAAGCTCATGGCAAATAGGTGGCTGATCTCCAGAAAAAGTCTAGAATACTTTTGGTACCCATTGGAGATACAAATTCCCTGAGTGGCCAGATTACTATGCGTTCAGAGATCATCATAATCTGGCCACTCATCGTATATATATAGATGATATAGATATATAGAGATATATAGACATATAGATATATAGACATATAGTATATATAAGTCAACAGGTCAGCAAACATTTTCAAAAATGGCTGATGATTAAAACAGATTATTACAAACATAAAGAAATTCAACAGAGAACACATATGATATTATCTCACCTTGTATAAAGGGAAAAACCAACAAAACAAAACAAAAATCAAATGATAGAGAACAAAAGTGATAGAAGTTATTTTTAGAAAACAGGCTCATTTGTGATTTCATTTTGCTTTGATGTATTTTACCCATTTCTTTTTAAATGATTGGTACAAAATAAAGGCATTTTTGTAATTTATCTTCTTTCCAAAACCGTGTCAAGTGTGTGGACAAAGTCTCCTTCTTACCGGGCAGCGTCGGCCGGGACAGGGCAGACACTGGATAGGGCAGCTCCAATCAGCGTGGCCAGCCGCGCCCTCCTTCCACCAGCTCCCCTCGGTGTCGGACGGATCACACAGAACTGGAAATAAAATTGAAATCGGACTTAGTAGAGTTAATCAATAACTACACGCATGTGAGTCTCAATTGAGAGGTCACAATACACGACCTAAAAAAAATTTTTTTTTAATAATAAATCTTTATTGTTCAGGTTATTACAGGTGTTCCTCTTTCCCCCCTCCTCCTCCATAGCTCCCCTCCACCTGATTCCCAACCCCACCCCATGCCCTTACCCCCTGCCACCGTCTTCATAAGTGTAAGACTTTTGCACAATCTCTTCCCTCACCCCCTGTGAATTGTCTGTCCACTCCCTTTCTATGCCCCTGATTCTATTATATTCACCAGTCCCTTTTGTTCTTCAAATTTTTCATTCACTTGATTTTTAGATTCACTTGTTGGTAGGTATGTATTTGATGCCTTTTTGTTGTTCGTAACTTTTACCTTTACCTTTTTTCTTATTTTTATTTATTTATTTGTTTATTTTAACGTACTTTATTGATTTCAGAGAGGAAGGGAGAGGGAGAGAGAGAAACATCAAGGATGAGAATCACTGATAGACTGCCTCCTCCAAGCCCCCCACTGGGCATGTGCCCTTGACCGGAATTGAACCCAGGACCCTTCAGTCCACAGGCCAATGCTCTATCCACTGAGCCAAACCAGCTAGGGCGGAATTTATCATTTTAATGAAAATATGTTTATCTACGTAGCAATGCCATTGTTTATTAAATCACATAGTGTTCTCAGCGTTAACGGTGAATAATAGAGTTAGTGTTATCTTTCCTCAGGCTGTGAAGACTGAGTCTAATCACATTCTTCCATCATGGGAAGGGGATCTGTCCGCCCCAGACAGGACTTTCAAACAGACCGGCTAAGGGAGCAGGAAACTGGGCCATGAGTCCCCCAGGGACTTTCTGGGCATCTTTTTTGTCTTGGAAGAGGGAGAAAAAGGGAAAGGCAGAATTAGTTCTTTTGTTGTTGTTGTTGTTCTTTGTTTATTTATTTATTTTATTTTATTTATTTATTTATTTATTTGCAAAATGGTAATTTCCCTATTGATTTTGTGCAACTATTAGTCTCTGAAATAAGAAGTCACCCTAGTAATTTTGTTAACCAGACTGTTAAAAGGCAACAAAAATGCCCCAAAATATTAGGGCAAAGTAAATATTTTCCTTAAACTACTCAACTGAATTCAAGTTAACATCCCCACCGATTTATCCCTTTTCTTTTTCTTAATATGTCTTATTGATTTTTCACAGAGAGGAAGGGAGAGAGAGAGAGTCAGAAACTCTGACCAGAGAGAAACAACCACCAGCTGCCTCTTGCACACCCTCCACTGGGGATGTGTCCACAACCAAGGTCCATGCCCTTGACCGGAATCGAACCCGGGACCCTTCCGTCTGCAGGCTGACGCTCCACCCACTGAGCCACACCGGTCAGGACCCCAGGGATTTATTTCTGTCTCTCACTGTCTGGAATCCATGCTCTCTGTGGGAAATACTTTTCAACTTGGAATATGTTATGAGATGGGACAAAATGAAGAACAGCAGAGAAACACCAACTGGAAAACAATCAGCGTGGGCCTGCTTCTGTCTGTCTTTCTGCAGGAAGAGGACGTGCTGGGAAGTGACTGAATTATTTCCTGTCTGAAGTGATTAGCCCTGCTCATGCACGGGGCCCTTTAAATAGTTTCACCAAAAAACCAAAGGTGCTTATGAGCTGCTCTTTTGAACGTATTTTTACTTTAAAAGATAAAAAAAATCTCCATTTCCAATTCAAATGATTCTTTAAATGTTAGAAGCATAATGCATTCAATTTTATACTCTTTCAGCACCATCTATTCCACAGCCTCATGAAATTTAAAAATGTTTATGAAGTCAAAGGAAGCCTATCAAACCTCTAATTTTCCCCAACCGTGTTAGCTTTCAAAAAACATTACTAATGCTGTCGTCTGACCACGTCTTCCATTGGTTAATGCAACACGTACATCTTTAACCGTTCCATCCCCAAAAAGCCAGACCAAGCAAGCATGGCACGCTGACAGGTGTTTCTACACCAAACAACACCGAGACCACGACTGTCATCGCCTAGAACCTTCCCAAACCATTCGTTCCTGGTTTTCCTTTTCTCAGCCGGCTCCAAGAGTCCAGCGAAATTTCTATCTAATTTGCAGAATGCCGCAAAAGAAAAAAGAAAAAAAAAAGTTTTCCAGCATGTCAGTCATTAAAGAAACATTACTGAGCACCGACTGAATGCCCCAGCATGTCAGTCACTAAAGGACATTACTGAGCACCGACTGAATGCCCAATCACATTAGGGAGAGGAGAGCAGTCAACAACCCCCCTTGCATTGCCAGTGTGTTAAGAGTTCTGTTAATGTCAAGGTCAGGTGTGGAAGAAACATCGAGAAGGCGGAACTGGCCGAGACCGGTTTGGCTCAATGGATAGAGCGTCAGCTTGGGGACTGAAGGGTCCCAGGTTCGATTCCAGTCAAGGGCATGTACCTTGGTTTCGGGCATATCCCCAGTAGGGGGTGTGCAAGAGGCAGCTGATCGATGTCTCTCTCTCATCGATGTTTCTAGCTTTCTATCCCTCTCTCTTCCTCTCTGTAAAAAAATCAATAAAACATTTTTTTTTTTTAAAAGAGAGAGAAGGCGTAAGTGTGGACCTTTACCGTACTTTATTTTTTAAAATATATTTTTATTTATTTCAGGGAGGAAGGGAAGGGGAGAGAGAGAGAAAGAACCATCCATAATGGAGAGAATTACGGACCGGCTGCCTCCTGCACGCCCCACACGGACGGAGCTCGCACCCCGGGCCCGTACTCTGACCGTGAATGGAACTGTGACCTCCTGGTTCACAGTCGATGCCCAGCCACTGAGCCGCACCAGCCCGGCTGGACCCTCAGTTTGGACGTGAACAGACGGGGACACTGTCAGCAGAGACCTGGGAAACAGGTGCAGGAGAGGGAGAAACGTGCCTCGTCCCCCGAGAAGGCGGCAGGGGACGCAGGTGCTGGGGAGGCTGTTTTACAGGAAATCCTGGTGGTGAGGGGGCACGCACGGGCCAGGGGCAGTGTCTGTGGTGAGAGAGCCAGACGGAGCCCGGCCGCCGGCCTGCTCGCCCCCAATGCCCTCCCTCCCGGCCCGATGACCCCTAACCGCCTCGGCCTTGCCCAGCCGTCAGGACTTTGTCCGGAAGGACGTCCGGAAGGTCTCCAGGTCTAATTAGCATATTAATTATCCTTTTATTACTGTAGATTCTGCACCAAACGTGCAGCTGCCAGCTCGAGCAGGAAGACCTCAGTGTGAGCCGCACAAAGACACCGAGTCGTCACCAAAGGCGTCCACGAATTTATCGTCATTAACGGCCCTCTGTGTCCATGTTTTATAGATGTAAGGCGTTTTGATTTTCAAAATTAAACGCCTGCTTAGTTTATCTTCTAACACTGGGACTCTTTCTAAAACATGAAGATAGGGATTTTAGTACTAAGTACTTTAGAAACAGGATTTTGTCCCAATATCCTCCGTGTGTTAAACACCTTCCTTCTGTCCTTCCTATCTGCCTCCCTCAGCCTTTCCTTCCTTCCTTCCTCCCTCCACTGTCCTTCCTTCTTTCCTTCCTTCCTTCCTTCCTTCCTTCCTTCCTCCCTCCACTGTCCTTCCTTCCTTCCTTCCTTCCTTCCTTCCTTCCTTCCTTCCTTCCGTCCTTCCGTCCTTCCTTCCTTCCTTCCCTCTTTCCTTCCTCCCTTCCTTCTTCCTCCCTCCCTCATCTCAAAAGACAAAAATGACGAGTCCAGTCGTCACTGCAGTGTTTCAGTAAATGAGAGCATGTCTGATGACGAAGTAAAGCACCATGAAGCACTGCGCTGGGAGCTGCACGCCGTTTGAAAGACTGTGTTACTGTCCGAGCCCTAAAATGACGCGGACAGCGGTCAGGTTTGGGGGAAACAGAGCATCCATTCAGCACGGCTTCGGCGGACGCAGCCAGGCCACCCAGGCCAAACAGGTAGGAGATCAGGAAACCGCCCTGATCAGAAACGTGGCTAAAAAGCGCCCGCTCCCTTGGATTACATACGGAGCCATTGGTCTAACCTTCCCAGCTCTGAAAAATGACCTATTCGTGGGAATATCCCAGACGTAGGTCATGTATTGAAAGACGACTTTCAATGAGCCACAATTCGGTGTTCCAATTCCCCCGGTGAAGGCGGGGGAGGGGGCTGGGGAGGGGAGTCGGACTAGTTCCTGTCTCTATTATAAATTAACTGTAGCATTAGCATAATCTCAGGGTATAATGAATGGCATTATGCAAACACCGTCCCGTACACACGGGAATGCCGTCTGCATCCGTAGAATTCCACACAAACGTGTGCCGATGGGGCTGCTGTGAACCAAACCGCGTCCCACGGACGAGGCGCCGGCCTGAGACGCTCCCGTTACCGGTGCTGTGCACGGTGCCGGCGTTTCCAGGCCTTTCCGCCAGGAGCCCTCTGGGCGGTGAGACCGCCAGTCGCCTGTGCGTTGCTCTACGGCCAAGGCCTCGGATCCTGCTCTAAACTGTTCTTTCGCCCAACGGCCTACGCCTCACTGCCCGTTTCCTCAATTCAGCGCACAGGTACCTCATGCATTTCTGCCAACACCAGCGGCTCCCCACCCCCACCCCAAATCCCACAGAAACACCGTGGGCTCCTCCGCAGACCTCGCTTCTCCCCTCCTTCGCGGGGGTGATGCTGGGCCTGGGACAGCGGTCGGTAAACTCATGAGTCCGCAGAGCCAACTACCAACAGGACAACAACTGGAATTTCTTTGGAGAGCCACATTTTTTATTGTGTTTTTTTTTAATATATATTTTATTGACTTTTGTACAGAGAGGAAGGGAGAGAGATAGAGAGTTAGAAACATCAATGAGAGAGTCATTGATCAACTGCCTCTTGCACACCCCCTACTGGGGATTTGCCCGCAACCAAGGTACATGCCCTTGACCGGAATCGAACCCGGGACCCTTCAGTCCCCAAGCCGACGCTCTATCCATTGAGCCAAACCGGTCCTGGCGAGAGCCACATTTTTTAAACGTAAACTCCTTCTTGCGCCACTTCTTCAACACAGACTCGCTCAGGCCGTGGTGTTTTTTTTGGGAGAGCCACACTCCAGGGGCCAAAGAGCCGCAGGTGGCTCTCGAGCCGCAGTTTGCCGGCCACGGGCCTAGGGTGACCCTTGCGCTAGCTCTAATGCTGAGCAAGGCGAGCCCGGACCCTGCGGGTCCATCCAGGAGTGGAGATGGGCGCTGAGCTAGGAAGGAAAAGCCAACCGCCGTCTTCCCCCAAAGCTGTGGAAGGGAGCAGCCTCTGGCCACTGGAACTGAGGGGCTGGAGGGCCGAGAGCCCGCTGGCCATTGTGTCCTCAGGCTGCTGCCTCAAACGGAATCCACTGTGAAGCAGAGCTCTGAGAAAGCAGACCCGAGGGCTGGAGGCAGCTGTGCCTGCAGCTCACGCTAGAATCTCAACGATGATGCCCACGTACTTTTTGTTTTGTTCAACTAAGTTTTGATTTTTGTTTTGTTTTGTTTTGTTTTGTTTTTTGGCCGAGTTCAACCAAAAACGTTGCTCTCCAATATGTTCTATTCTCACATACAGGCTACATTTTCATTGAGCTTTAGACGACTTTCTCTACGGTGAGCTAACAGTTCAAAATAACAGCGGGCATAAATGATAGAGTAACACGTTGTGCGTGGGAGTGGGGGAAGTTGTCTACGAAACTGTCACTCAGCGACTCTTGGTGCTGTGACAATACTTTTTGCCGCTGGAAGTTGAAAGGGACGTGGGAGTGCAGACGAGCATTCAGCGGACTTTCCGGAATGAGGAAAGCAGGATGTGCGTGCGTGGAAGCGTTTGTGTTTTCTGAAGAAATGATAGCGAAGAGCCTCTCGTCGAATAGAGGGTGGAGTACCCCAGTTCTCACAGCCCTTCTGCTGGATGCCGGGACCGACTCCAGCGGGTCCTCCTTACAACAGTCTCATCAGAAGGTTGGTGAATCCTGGGGGGGACTCAGTGATACTGAGCCACATGTGTAATTACCTGTTGGAACGGCTGAAAAGCATCTCCCCCAACCCCGAATAGGATGATTGTCTGCTGCCTGACAGCTCAGGGCATCTCAATCTGCAGGTTACTGCCTCCAGTTGGCCAAACACCTCAACAGCAGTGGGCTATTCCCCAATCTGACAATGCTTCTGTAAACCCTACCCTCTGTAGGGTATTATCTCCACCTTGCCTTAGGACAAATTGTGTTGATAAAAAGCACGGGATCCTGAGACTAGAGAAGTCTTTAGTTCCTTTGGCTGAAGCTCCTCTGACCCCCAATTCCTTTCAAAACTATCTTCCGTCCCTGGACTCATTGAATCCACGTGCAGCTTCTTTCTCCAGATTGCTGACACGCTTCCTAACGCTGGGACGAGAACCCCGGCAGCTGAAGGCAGTATAAATGTGATGGGTTTAAACAGCTGCAAATCAAGGGGACATGAACACTTTATAAACTTGATAAGTGACAGGCAATGTGGAGCATTTGTTCATTAAAAAAATTACACAAGATAAATAATGTCTCTTCATTCCTAATGAGTTCATGTTATCTTTTATATAAAAGCAAATAAAAAACTGGTGGTACTTCCTTATTCTTTGGAAGCTTTTCAATAGAATAGCTTAGTTACAATAGCGAAGTAACATGTGTGTGCCTTACGAACTGGTTACGGAAGCTTCTAGAGCAATTATTTACCTGGACCTTTTAATAGCTTTCACTCCCTGATCAATACTCAATGTCTATCTACCACGCAGTATAAGAACGGCCTGCCACACAGGCCTGGGTTGTGGGCTCGATCCCCAGAGGGGGGCATGCAGCGGACAGCTGATCAATGGTTCTTTCTCACCATTGAGGTTTCTATCCCTCCCTCTCTCCTTTCCTCTCTGAAATCAGTAAACATATATTTTTTTTAAATACGGCTTATCAAAAATAAAGATGAACTATCAGTGTTTTAGGACTGAAGAATAAGCTAAACTTTACAGGAGACTTAAGGACGTGTCAGACACCCGGCCTGTGTCTCACAATCCCGCTCTGAAGGCTGAGAGCCCAGACCTCACCGGCCCCACAGCCGTCCCCAGTGAGCTCAGCCCCGAAGCTCGTCTCTCCTCGCTGCTCCCCGCACGGTATCGGCCGCCTCCCTCCTCTCTGCACAGATTCCATAGGGCACTGCTGTCTGAGGGCACCTCCTCAGCGTGACCTCCTCTGCCATTCCCCTCTCCAGGCCCCTCTCAGGCCTGCGCCACATCCCAAATGGAACCCCATGAGCGGTAATTACTGAAGAACAGGGCCATGAATTATAAATGTGAGCTCGCATCTTCCCTCTCCCCTCCCCACAGGGAGCCTGAGCTATGAAATGACTGTATCCGAACTGCGCCATCTGTGAGCGTTCTGTCCACCCAGCGACACGCCCTCTCACGCCCTCCCCCCGCCCTCCCCCGCCTTCCCCCCGCCCTCCCCTTGCCCTCCCCCCCGCCCTCCCCCTCCCCCCGCCTTCCCCTGTCCTCCCCCCACCCTCCCCACGCCCTCCCCACGCCCTCCCCACGCCCTCCCCTCGCCTTCCCCCCACCCTCCCTGCGAAGGGAGTTCTCTTCCAGGACAAACAGCAAAGCCGTGGCTCTCGTGGTCCTCGCTGACGGGGATGAAAGAAGATCATTTCCTTCCGAGACTCCCGCAGCATTAGCCGGCCCAGCAGCCCCACAGCTCACGGCTTACGGCACTAAACGCGGAACTGCCATCACAAGGCTGGCCTGATCTCATGGGCGTTAAACAGTCACATCAGCCAGGCCCAGGTGTCTCAAAAGGGCCTGGACTGTGCTCTCCCCTCTCCACTCCCACGGCAGACACGGCTCCCCTCGGCCTTGAAAACCCAGCCGGCTCTCCTGACCGTCCCTGGCTGCCAGCCGCAGCTCCACGGGCACCTGAGCCACACAGGCACATCTCACTGCCTTCCCAGCGATTGCCTACAGCGGCGGTCAGCACTCATCAGTCCTCAGAGCCAAACACCAACAGCTCAACGATGGGCATTTCTTTTAATCTTAAACTTCTTCTGACGCCACCTCTTCAACACAGACTCGCCCAGGCCGTGGTGTTTTGTGGAAGAGCCACACTCCAGGAGCCAAAGAGCCACAGTTTGCTGACCATGGACCTATAGCTCCATCTTTTCCTCATTTGTCTGTTTCTTTCCCTAAATGAGGAGCGAGCGAGCTCTCACCTCTCTTCTCCGCCGCTAACACCCCGGTGTCCCAGCCCCGCTGCCGGTCAGGAGCACTCAGACAGGCTTCCCGTGAGCGCGTGGCGGGCGCCATGCATCCCTCAGCTAACACTCTGGGGTCAGACGTAGGCATCGGTGCTTCTTACAAACGACTAGAGAGAGATGCCAGGGACGTCACGGGGAATGACTGACTGAGTGACTGTCAGACAGAGGACACCCACTGCTCCTCACACACACACACACACACACACACACACGTCTGCAGACACAGCGTGTCTCACACGCCGCCGTCACACGGAGCAGCCCCCCTCCCACCGGCGGCCCCGTGTCTGACTGCCAGCTGCTCGGCAGTGCCCGGCGCGGTGACAGGCCAGGAGGCAGAGCTCGCAGCTGCTCCTTCGTTAGGGACGTGGCTGTGCCACGGTGTCTGCCGCCGTGACACAGAGAAGGCTTTTTTCCAATCAGAGCCACACGCCCGTGATCGGAGCATTGTCAGAGAGTGAGAGATGCTGTTCAAATCAATCACACGGCGTTTCAGGGATGCACACATTTATGCTCATACTAGAGGCCCGGTGCACGAATTCATGCATGGGTGGGGTCCAGCAGCCCCCCTGATCAGGGCTCAGGGGATTGGTGGGCCAGCCACGCCCCCAATTGGGGGAAAAAGGGGAGAGCCAGTGGGAGGCGGGGGGCCTGGCTATTGGCCAGCCAACCCAGCCCCCTGGTTGAATGCCCCATCAATCTCCCAGTTGAACTCCTGATTGAAGGGACAATTTGCATATTAGGCTTTTATTATATTAGAGATGTTAGTTCATGGTATAAACATACAAAACTAAAAAGACCATAATTCACCAATGATATGTATAGTTAGTAAAATAACTCCTGTAGTTCACTTTAAATGGAAAATGGAAATTTCATGTCAGAGCCACACGCCTGTGATGGGAGCATTGTTAGAGGTTTGGCAGTGATCTTATTTATGACACGGAACAAACTTCCGAAGGCTCTGTGATTATGACTACATTGTTCTTGCAAATATCATTTCGAAATTCTCTGTTATTTTAACTTTTTTAAAGTGGTTGTTTACATTTATTTGAATATTCCTACAACAACTAAAGTTATTACTTAATTAAAATGATTGCCTTAACAACTACATGTTTAAAAACAGGGGCATTATAAACATGGGAAAAGGGAAAATAAATTGCTTGTTGAATAAATAAATAAAACAGGGGCATTATTGGTATAAGATTCCACAAATGGATTCTGAAAAATACACTTTTCAAACAATATCTTAATAGTGTTCAAAACACCACAGAGCTGTACACCACAAAGCCCACAAGAGTAAGGGTATTCTAAAGGCATGTTTTGTGTGTGTGTGTGTATATGTGTGTGTGTTTTTTAAATATATTTTATTGATATTTTACAGAGAGGGAGAGAGCTAGAAACGTCGATGAGAGAGAAATATCCACCAGCTGCCTCTTCCACATCCGCTACTGGGGATGTGCCCGCAACCAAGGTACATGCCCTTGACTGGAATCGAACCTGGGACCCTTCAGTCCGCAGACTGACGCTCTACCACTGAGCCAAACCGGTTTTGGCTAAAGACACATTTTTTAAAATACCTTCACTGAAAGCATCTTATTGCTGCTACTTGACCTAGAAAAGTATTCATCTGAACCCTGACAAGTCAGTCCTCATCCTCTCTTCCAGCCTCTCTGGGCGGGGGCGGGGTAGCGGGGTCTGGGTCCCAGTGGCTCAGGGGCCGCAGAGACGTGTTCTCAGGCTGCCTAGCATCCTGGGCGGTCTCGGGTGTGTGTATGTGTATTTGGGTGGTGGTCTCAAAAGGACCTCGGACCCTAAAATGTTAAAACCCACGCTTAGCATTTGCGGCTTCTTCAGGGCACAGGCTGATGAGAACGTGAAGTTAAAGGGAGTAAACCAGCCGGACCGGCCTGGCTCAGGGGCTGAGCGTCGACCTGTGAACCAGGAGGTCACGGCTGGATTCCAGGTGAAGGGCATGTGCCTGGTTGTGGGCTCCCGCCCCAGTGTGGGGCGTGCAGGAGGCAGCAGGTCCAAGATTCCCTCTCATCACTGATGTTTCCATCTCTCTCTCCCTCTCCCTTCCTCTCTGAAATCAATAAAAATACATTTAAAAAAAAATAAAGCCAAGAGAACTAAGGCGTACCCAGATGGCCTTCTTCCCAACGGCTGGTTTTGTCCAAAGCTGACCTCACACCCTTAGTTTCCATCCCCACAGCTGCATTCCTCCGGGAAGCGCCTGCGAGACAGGCCCAATCGCTGACTCCTCTTGGCATTAAAACTGGGAGCCGCTGACCTGGCCGGTGTGGCCCAGTGGATAGAGCGTCACCCGGAGGACTGAAAGGTCCCAGGTCAATTCCGGTCAAGGGGACTGGTTAATCCTTGGTTGTGGGCACATCCCCCATAGGAGGTGTGCAGAGGCAGCTGATCGGTGTTTCTAACTCTCTATCCCTCTCTCTTTCTCTCGGTAAAAAAAATCAATAAAATATATATATTTTTTAAATACTGATAGCTATGCCCCTGTGTGCACTAGCACACCAGCAGCAGGGCGTGGAAGGGCTGGGAGAGATTTTACTCTGTTTCTGGCTTCACATTAAATAAATGTGGTAAACGTGTGAAAACAGTGATAACAGGACCGTGCTGAGAGCCACCCACACAGAATCCCTCGGGGCATCTCGTCACGGGTCTGCCGGGCCCTGCCAGGGGGTCCGGTCCTGCCTCCCCGTCCCGGGCCCAGAGCAGGGCCCCGGCTCCTGCAGCAGGGACCTCACCGGCAGCGAAGAGGCTGGCCAGACCAGGGCGAACACAAAGAGGAGGCGGCTTCGCTAAACCCAGGGGCCCCGGCATCCGGGGAAGGCAGGGAGGAAGGAGGGGAGGAAAGAGGGAAGGAGGAAGGCAGGGAGGAAGGCAGGGAGGAAGGAGGGGAGGAAAGAGGGAAGGAGGAAGGCAGGGAGGAAGGCAGGGAGGAAGGAAGGCAGGGAGGAAGGCAGGGAGGAAGGCAGGGAGGAAGGCAGGCAGGGAGGAAGGCAGGGAGGAAGGAAGGCAGGGAGGAAGGAAGGCAGGGAGGAAGGCAGGGAGGAAGGAAGGCAGGGAGGAAGGCAGGGAGGAAGGCAGGGAGGAAGGAAGGCAGGGAGGAAGGAAGGCAGGGAGGAAGGCAGGGAGGAAGGAAGGCAGGGAGGAAGGAAGGCAGGGAGGAAGGCAGGGAGGAAGGAAGGCAGGGAGGAAGGAAGGCAGGGAGGAAGGCAGGGAGGAAGGAAGGCAGGGAGGAAGGAAGGCAGGGAGGAAGGAAGGCAGGGAGGAAGGCAGGGAGGAAGGAAGGCAGGGAGGAAGGAAGGCAGGGAGGAAGGCAGGGAGGAAGGAAGGCAGGGAGGAAGGAAGGCAGGGAGGAAGGCAGGGAGGAAGGAAGGCAGGGAGGAAGGAAGGCAGGGAGGAAGGCAGGGAGGAAGGAAGGCAGGGAGGAAGGAAGGCAGGGAGGAAGGAAGGCAGGGAGGAAGGCAGGGAGGAAGGAAGGCAGGGAGGAAGGAAGGCAGGGAGGAAGGCAGGGAGGAAGGCAGGGAGGAAGGCAGGCAGGGAGGAAGGCAGGGAGGAAGGAAGGCAGGGAGGAAGGAAGGCAGGGAGGAAGGAAGGCAGGGAGGAAGGCAGGGAGGAAGGAAGGGAGGAAGGAAGGCAGGGAGGAAGGAGGGGAGAAAGGCAGGGAGAAGGAGGGAAGGAGGAAGAGAGGAGGAGGGGAGAAGGGAAAGAAAAGGAAACAGTGCTTTTATCGTGTAAATAAAACCGTTAAAAGGCCTGATTTAATACCTTCGGCATGGTCTGGGGATCACGGGGAGAGAGGCCTTTCCCACATTTTTTAAACTTAGACTTCTAATAACGCCACTTCTTCAACACAGACTCGCCCAGGCCGGGGTGTTTTGTGGTAGAGCCACACTCAAGGGGCCAAAGAGCCGCATGTGGCTCGTGAGCCTCAGTTTGCTGACCACGGAGCTATAGCTTCATCTTTTCCTCATTTGTCTATTTCTTTCACTAAATGAGAAGTGACCACTGCCCTAACCCATCAGCGAAGCATCCACCCTTCCGTCCGAGTTCCTCGTACGGGTGAGGACCCTGGAGCTCGGAGAAGCCTGGCAAACTGCCTACGTCACGGGGTGATGTCAGACCAATACAAAACGTTTTCTCTTTTTTAATGCTTCTGTTGATTTTTAGAGAGAGGACAGGAGCGGGAGAGAGAGAGACATCGATGAAGGAGATCCCCTGCTGGGGACCGAGCTGAGGACCTGGGCCTGGGCCGGACCAGGAATCGAACCGTGACCTCGTGGTGCCTGGGTCCACTGAGCCAACCGGCCAGGCATGTTTCCCCTTTGACTTTGTACTCTTAAAAAACAACGCATATACCGAGTCTACATAGTCATTTTATACCCATCGCCTCGCTTTCACTTAGAAAATGCAACCTCTCCGGCTATCATGCGGGATTTTAAATGTCCATCCCGCGTTAAGACCAAAGAGGGGTGGAGGGGGGCGAACAGAAAAGGCGTTTTCGAAGGAGAATGTTCCACCCAAAGCATCCTGTGTCCACACCCATCAGCCCGGAGAAGGTCCCCGGGGAAGAACGCTCCGGAGACCAGAATCCAGCCACCGAGCACTTGGGGGCAAAGCACGAGGTGATCGGGGAGTCTCTGAAAATTCCCTGCAAGAGCAGAGCCTCCGTGTGCACTGGCCACGTGTGCACCAGCCACGGGCTCCATCTCACGGCCAGACTCTCGGAGTCAGCAGCCTGCCTTCCTGCTGATGCGCAAAGTGCCAGACGCTGGCGGCCATTCAGCGCCGGTGGGTCTTGATCCGGCACCTGGACGGCTCCGGGAGCCTGGAGACGACGCTGTGCATAGATTAAACAGGAGTCCAGAGACGAAACATAATTCTGGAAGACATTGGGGGGTGCTGAGGAGCTTGGCTGAAGAAACCAAATTCTTCTTGTCTTGGGACCCTTGCTTTTTATTAACACCAACTGTCCTAGGGTGTGATAGAGATATACACTTCAAAGGGTGGGGTTTCCTACAGAAGCACCGTCAGGTCAGATGGGGGAATTACCTCCGGCTGTTCAGGTGTTTGGCCAACAGGAGGCCATACGAGGTGGATTAAGATGCCCTGTCTGGCAGCAAGCAATCAATGTAATGCATCCTTTTCAGGTTCGGGGAATGCCTTCAGCCATTCCAGCAGGCGATAACGTATGTGGCTCGGCCCTTGTTGAGTCCCCGAGTTCCATCAGCCTTTCGATGAAACTCTTGCAGTTATGGCATGCTGGAGCTGGCTCCCAGCACAGAGGACGCTGCTCTCAGGAGCAGGCGCTGGTCTGAAGGCAGAGGCGGCCTTAGCGACACGGCCCCGAGCATCCTCCCGAGCAGCAGGGAGCGCCTTCCCTGAAGCGGGAGAGGGAAGTGCTCCAGGCTCTGTCCTCGCTGCTGCCTCCAGCGATGGAGCCAGAGGGTGCTCTCTGCGCAGTCACCGTGAAGCTCTGCCCAAGAAACAGGACGCAGACCCAGCTGCAGACAGAACCCCGGAGGAATGAAGGCCGGAGCCAGAGGACACTCAGACCTGCCCCGGAGCGGGCAGTGGGGAGGCGGCAGAGGGAGGCCGTTCCGAGAAGAAGCTCCATCTGTGAGCACCTCAGGAGCAGCCAGCCGCGGAGGCAGCTGGCAGGTGGTCCCTGCGGGCACGCCGGCACCGCCCGCTGGCACCGCCGGGAAGGACCACTGGAACGGAGATTTTCCACTTCACTATGTCCTGTGCCCCTTAGAACAACGGTCATCAATCTCATCGGTCCGCAGAGCCAAATACCAACAGGACAACGATTGGCATGTCTTTTCCATTGGCATGTCTTTTGAGAGCCACTTTTTTTTTTTAATTAATTTTTTACAGAGAGGAAGGGAGAGAGATAGAGAGCTAGAAACGTCGATGAGAGAGAAACATCGACCAGCTGCCTCCTGCACACCCCCTACTGGGGACGTGCCCGCAGCCAATATACAAGCCCTTGACCAGAATCGAACCTGGGACCTTTCAGTCCGCAGACCGACACTCTACCGCTGAGCCAAACTGGTTTCGGCAAGAGAGCCACTTTCTTTAAACTTAAACTTCTTCTAGCACCACTTCTTCGAAACAGACTCGCCCAGGCCGAAAACCGACCTCTGCACACGGGCCACAAAGCTCCCATCGCACTGTCGTGCGCGCCCGCACGTGGCATTTTGTGGAAGAGCCGCACGCAAGGGGCCAAAGAGCCACGTGTGGCTCGCGAGCCGCGGTTTGCCGACCACTGAGTTAGAATAAGGATCTTCAGTTAAAAACCCCACGGAATGTGGCTCCTGGACGGCCTCGCTTCGCCTCTGGAGACAGTCTCAGGATCGAGAGCCACGGACTCTCCATCTGAACCCGAGTGACGGGGTCGCCGCTGGGCGGTGACGGGAGAGCCACTCACCGCAGACGGGGCTTTCGGGTCACTCGGTCAGAGGACAGAGCGGAGGCTCCGGGGGGTGTGTCTGGCCGCACAGACGCAGGTGGAAGCGCCGTTACATAGCGGAACGGGCTGTGACCCCAGCCGATGGGCCCTGGCACTGACAAACAGACTCTGAATGGCCAGGCTGAGCAGGCGGTGGCCATTCTGTGTCACCAGAGAGGCTGAGAGAGGTCGTTTCGAGGTCTGTCTCCACTGTCCAGTCCCGAGACTCTATAATCAGAGGACGCTAGTGCCAAATTATACTTCAGAGCAAAAGAGCATCGTTACCTGGGAAGACAATGGTGAAACGGAATGGGAACTGGGGGGGTGGGGGGGAGTGGTTAGAGGCGAGGCAGCCTCTCCCTCAGAGAGGAAGGATGGCGGCCCTCCCAGCTCCCAGCTTTTAAATCTATTTCTGCGTCCTGCTTCCTTTCTTTCTATTGTTTCTCAATCCCCGGCCGCCTCCACTCAGAACCCGTCCGTTCATCTCTCTCTCCGTGCGGGACGTGGAGAAGGGGGATCCCCGCCATGCCCGGCCCCGCCTCATCAGGCCCCGCACACGCCCTCCGCCGGCCTGGGCTCATGGAAGGAAGGCTCTTAGGAAAACGGGCCTTAGTAGAGTCTCTGATCCCGTGGTCTCCTCCTCTGTCTCTGACACTCGGGGACGAGGTGTGTGCAGCGATCAGGACAGCCCCACTTCTCTCCTTCGAGTGTCCCAGGCTCCCCAAGCCAGGCCACTCAAGGAGAAGGAAGTGGAGCCGAAGAGCTGCATCTGTTTCATTCATGAAACGGAGGCATTCGTGTGGTGGCGAAGGCACTGACAGGGAGACATCCGCTGGTGCCAGTACCGCCGCGCGGGCCACCCCGGGAAAAGGCACAAACGGGAAGAAGGGACCGGGTGGCGTGTCCTCAGGAGGAACAGGGGAAGCGTCAGCAGACATCCCTGGAAGAGTCCCCACAGCCACTCCTGTCTCACTGGGAAGACCCCGTTCGCCGAGGTCTGTCTGTCTGTCTGTCTTCCTGTTCTGGGAAGGGAGGGGTGGCCCACAGGGCCGGGAGGAGACAGAGGCCAGAGAAAACGAGCTGCTACGGCTTTTCAAACACGCTCTCACCCTCACCCGGGAACCATCACCGTATCCTCCGCTGTCACTGTTATCAGCCATGTTTGCCTGTTACACACCTTTTCATTTATTTATTTATTTATTTATTTAAAAATATATTTTATTGATTTTTTTTACAGAGAGGAAGGAAGAGGAATAGAAAGCTAGAAACATTGATGAGAGAGAAACATCGATCAGCTGCCACCAGGGATGTGCCCGCAACCAAGATACATGCCCTTGACCGGAATCGAACCCGGGACCCTTCAGTCCGCAGGCCGATACTCTATCCACTGAGCCAAACCGGTTTCGGCGTATTACACACCTTTTTAAAATATATTTATATTTTTTATTGATTTCACAGAGGAAGGGAGAGGGAGAGAGAGAAACATCAATGATGAGAGAGAGTCATTGATCGGCTGCCTCCCGCACGCCCCCTACTGGGTACTGAGCCTGAAACCCGGGCCTGTGCCCCGACCAGAATCCACCGTGACCTCCTGGCTCAGAGGTCGGTGCTGAGCAGTGAGCCACCCGGCCAGGCCATTCCACACCTTTTCACTCTGAGCGGGAGCCGTCATGCGACCGTGATGGATCTCCGGTTCAAGACGGACAGACACAGCCTCTGGAGCCCACCCCGGCCCGCCCAGGGATGGAAACAAAGAGCCTCCTGTCGGACCCGGGCATTACCGGCCACGTGTCCTGCGCCCGGCCCCCGGCCCTCCGTGAGCGGGCCACACACAGGACGCCAAGGCCCAGGTGGCATGGAACCGGACCCCAGGGCCGCCCGGGCCCCTCGGGGAGCGGGTGTGGGTGACACGCCTTTTATCTCCGACCCGCAGAGCGAGCAGCACAGCGAGAGCCTCGGCATGTTTCTGATTTAATCTCCATTGTTGGGAGTATTCCTTACGTCCCCTTCTCCCCCTCTGACCCCTTCCAGCCCCTCCTCCCTCCCCCCGCCCCCTCCCCCTGCACACTCTGCCGCCTGAGCCCACGGGGCGCACACAGGCACGTGAGCGCCCCAGCCTGTCAGCTTACCCAACCAAAACAAACACCGTCCCGTCCCCAGGAGGCAGCCCCCCACACTGTCCACACCCTCTCCTCCCCGCTGCCCTGCACATCCAGCTCCACTGTCTACACATTCTCCTCCTGGGCCTACACACTGAGCGTAAAAAACTGAAGCTGAGATAAAAATTACTAATAACGGAAAAGCCAGTCTATCAGATCGTTGTTATTAGACTAAATCCGCCGAGAATGTCTTACATCATGAACATGGATAGTCAACAGCAAAGGAGATGAGAAAGCTGAACAAACCAAGACAAACAAAAACCTCACCTTCAAATGGCTTAGAAAAAAATGTACGTACACACGTATATGGTGTCTGCACATATTACACACACACACACACACACACACACACACTTTGAGAGCACGAATGATAAATACCTGAGATAAGATATTACCAACAGGTTAATGGAAGTAACTTCTTTCAAATGTGTTCCAGGTTTAAAATGATTTCCAAATAATGATAAAAAGAAGGCTGGCAAAATATATTTAACCATAAAATAAATGAAAGTGAAACTGCAAGATATTTATTTCTTCCTGTTGAAATCCAAAGAAGATCATTCTTATAATACTATCACCATTATCTAAAGGGAGGGGGGGCGTTTCAGAGAATTTACAAAGCTGCTGTCAGGCCTGGCCAGGTAGTTCAGTTGGCCAAGTATCATCCCAATACGCCAAGGTTGCGGGTTCAAGACCCAGTCAGAACCAACCAATGAATGCATAAAGTGGAACAACAAATCTCTCTCTCTTTCTCTCTCTCTCTCTTTCTCTCTCTCTCTCTCTCTCTCTCACCCCCTCCTCCTCTCATACCCTTCTTCTCTCTCAAATTAAAAATTTACAATTAATGATGAAAACTGGTTGAACTAGAAAACTGGTTTTTTTTTTCTTACATAATTCCCCTAAGCATAAATATAAATCTCTGACAGAAACCACTAAGAAAATCAAACTTAAAATAATTCTAGTTTTGACTAGGCATAACTTGAGTTTCCAAAGGTATGCAAAGGAGCAATAGCTAAACTTAAATATTTTATTTGTTTCCCTTTTAACGTTTCCATTGTGAAATATAATCGGGAATTCTGCCGCATTCTCTAAGGAGTACACCAGCCACCGGCGTGGCCTAATATTTCTGGCAGATTTGCATGCCCCAGATTCCCCTAAATTAGACGCTATCAGCACAATTCAGCACCACCTGCTTTAAGGGCATACAAACATGCCCTGCACAGACTTTTGGGATATATATATATATATATATATATATATATATATATATGGAGATGGATATATATATATACACACACACACATATATATATGTATATCCATCTCCATATTAATAACAGTCTCGGCAGGCAATGGCTCATTTAGCACCATGCCCTGAGGCTGACCTGGCAGAGCAGGAGGCAGCTGGACGGGCCCCATGGGGGACGGAGGTGCTGGTCCCGCCCCAGAGCCGCTGGACACAGACAGCCTCGGGAGAGCGCTGGTGCCGGGAGGCGGCTCTCCCGCGGCTCTCCGAGGGGCACAGAGTGTGCTGGGTCCCCGGCAGAGACGTATGTAGTGTCTGCACATGTTACATACAAAGGTCCCTTAGCCTCTCTACGCAGTACCCCCCGGGCTCGGTCCGAAGGGCCCCCGAGCAGTGGCCAGGGCAGGAGGCGCCGGCACGTCTCAGGGCCAGAGCCGTCCGGCCGGACCGCCAGCCCAGCCGCCTGCCGGTGCCCGGAGCCGGGCCTCGGTGGGCACTGCCCTGCACGCCCAGACCTCGCTGCAGCCGGGGTGGCTGCCATCAGCTCCCTTCGCCCGTTTCTTCTCCTCCTTCCTGCGGCTGCCTTAGCCCTCGGGGTGAGCTGCACACAGACACCCGGGTTCTGAGTGCGATGTGCGCCGTGTGCGACGGGAGCGGATGCGGAAGCAGCGGCCCAGCTGCTCCCCAGCCGTCAGGGCCCGCACGCACCTGCCGCTCTGTCTGCGGACTCGGGGGTTTCGCCGCACAGGGTGAGTCACAGGAGGGGAGCGGGTGCCCTAACCGCTCAGAGTCCACAGCACAGACTCCCGCAGGCGTGAGGAACGGGCATCGGGACCACGGCTAACACGCTGGCTCCCAGGGCGAGCGGCACTGAGCACTCCGGGGGCACAGGCTTGGAAAAAACAGGAGCAGCGACGGTGCAAGTCAACGGCTCCTTTCCCAGCGTGTGCACCCAGACGCACATGCGCACACACACACATGCACAGACACGCGTGCGCGCCCGCACACACACATGCATGCACAGACACATGCACAGACACGCGTGCGCGCCCGCACACACACATGTATGCACAGACACGCGCGCACACACATACATGCATACATAGACACATGCACAGACACGCGTGCGCGCCCGCACACACATGCATACACGGACACATGCACAGACACGCGTGCGTGCCCGCACACACACATGCATACACAGACACATGCACAGACACGTGTGCGCGCCCGCACACACACATGCATACACAGACACATGCACAGACATGCGTGCGCGCCCGCACACACATGCATACACGGACACATGCACGGACACGCGTGCGCGCCCGCACACACACATGCATGCACAGACACGCGCGCACACACACATACATGCATACACGGACACATGCACAGACACGCGTGCGCACCCGCACACACACATGCATACAGACACATGCACAGACACGCGTGCGCGCCCGCACACATACATGTATGCACAGACACACGCGCACACACACACATACATGCATACACAGACACATGCACAGACACGCGTGCGCGCCCGCACACATATGCATACACAGACACATGCAGACACGCGTGCGCGCCTGCACACATACATGTATGCACAGACACGCGCGCACACACACATGCATGCATACACGGACACATGCACAGACACGCGTGCGCACACATGCACATAGGCAAGCAGGCACACACTGGCCATCCTCAGACAGCCCGCCCTGGGCGTTCCCAGCGGCTCCCTCACGCAAACGCCTTCGCTCTGCACTCCGTGGAGAAGGAAGCGGCTTCTCTGTGGGAGGAACAGCAGGAGCTTCTCCAGGTTATTGTTTGTCAAACATTAAAACCCACTCCTTCCTACCTCAGCGGCCACTGCTCCTCCACACGCGTGTTCCCGGGCCCCGGGACGTGGTGTGTGAGGAGCCGGTCCCCAGAGGAGAGACAGGAACCGCCAGCCGGTCCCCTGGGGTCACAGAGGACAGGCCAGAAACCAGACACGCCGGACTCGAACCCAGGCCTCCCCACACGGAGCCGCATCTGCACACACACAGGTGATGGTACCAGGGCAGCGGGTGGGGAGGGGGCCGGGCAGCCTGGGCCCAGGGTCACCCGAGCCGGGAGCCCGGGGAGAGGGCTGTGAGCTGAGCCGGAAGGAGGGTCCGGGGAGAGGGCTGTGAGCGGAGCCGGAAGGAGGGTCCGGGGAGAGGGCTGTGAGCTGAGCCGGGAGGGTCCGGGGAGAGGGCTGTGAGCTGAGCCGGGAGGGTCCGGGGAGAGGGCTGTGAGCTGAGCCGGGAGGGTCCGGGGAGAGGGCTGTGAGCTGAGCCGGAAGGAGGGTCCGGGGAGAGGGCTGTGAGCTGAGCCGGGAGGGTCCGCATGACAGCACATGTCTCCGGCTGCCAGAGATGGAGGGAAGGGGCAGACACGGCAGCCAAGGCGAGGTCTCCTGAGGACTCGGAGTCCAGGGCCGAGGGAGGGGGTGGCGGGTTCAGGCTGCTCTCCGGCCCCTCCACGCCGGCCCGGAGCAGAGCCCCCACAGCGCAGGGCCCACGGCGGGAACGCCCGGCTTTCTCACCCTCCCCGCGGACGGGCGCCTGGCTGCTTCCAGACCTCAGCGGTCGCGCACCATGCTGCAGAGCTATCGCACGCACGGGTGCTGTGCTTTTTCTGATTGGTGTTTCGGGGAGTTTGGGATATATTCCCAGAAGTGGGGTCGCTGGGTCAAACTGAGAAAGAAAGCATCACGGGACCTCCCTTAGGTGCGGCATCTAATGAACAAAATGAACTGACAACAGACTGAGGCCCGAAGCAGGGGGCGTGGGACAGACGGACGTGCCTGGATGTGGGGGTGGGTGTCAGGAAGAGAGAAACCAAAGAACGTACATACTTCTATGCACGGCCCACGGACACGGGCCAAAGGGGGTGAAGACCTGGGGGCGGGAGGGGGAGGGGGAGGCTGGGAGGGGGGAAAGGGGAGACCATATCCATAATACCATCAACAATGAAAAGTATATTAAAGAAAAGAAGAAGCCCTAGCTGATTCTCCTGCTGAAGAACTTCAGGACACCCCAGAACTTCACCCCCCTATTGGATAGAGCGTCGGTCTGCAGACTGAAAGATCCTGGGTTCGATTCCGGTCAAGGGCATGTGCCTTGGTTGTGGCCACATCCCCAGTAGGGGGTGTGCAGGAGGCAGCTGATGGATATTTCTCTCTCAAGGATGTTTCTAACTCTCTGTCCCTCTCTCCTCCTCTCTGTAAAACAATAAATCAATCAATAAATAAATAAATATAAATAAATAAATAAAATGCCAGGGTCAAAAGCAGGAGAAGATAGGAAAAGCACAGGAGGTAAATTGAGAAGGAAAACAAGACTAAAAAAAAATAAAATAAAAGTGGATTAAGGCCAATCTGAAGTGTTGTAACAGGCTGACTGCAGGGCTACCAACAAGAAGAGAAACATGGGGCCCACCAGCCAGGATCACACAGACACACACACACACACACACACAAGGACAGAGGGTAACCGGACAAGCACTTTACAGGCGGAAAATGAGCAGCTATCTTTCCACGCTATGTTTCCGGCTTGTTGATGAATGGACTGACATTTACTTAATTATCCACTCTCTCGTGGACGTGTTGCCCATTTCTCAGCGATGCTATGCAAAAAAACAAAAACAAAAAAGCTAGAATAACTCAGAGACACACATTGGCCGCGGTGATAGCGCCCTGGGTAAATTGTCCAAATATCAGTGGCCTTGGGTTGTACAAACCACATTACTGCATTTCAAAGTGTGTGTTGTCTTCCACCCAGGCTGGAGGACATGCATTATGCTCCACTGTGTACTGTGGGACACGGGGAGGACTGGTGCCGGAGTGACACACCCCGAGCGAGAGCAGCTGCCCCTCGGAGGGAAACGCGGAAAGTCTGCTCTCTGGATCCTGGGAGGATCTGGATCTCGTAGAAGGGGAAGGCAGTCACGGGTAATGACATAATTTTTTATTGTTTAAAGAATGGCTTTTCCCAAAAGCAAAAGGCAAACATTCTGTACCACCTGCAAACTCTTCACACAAACCTCTTGCTTTCTGTGAGAGACAAATTGCTTAAAAGCTTCAGGAACAGCCTCACTCATGCTCCCAAATGGGAATTTGCTGGAGAAATCCTACAGAGCTGATCCCACAGGCTCACGTTTTTAGGAAAACAAACATCGCTCATAAGTAGATGACGCACTGAGTGAGCCCCACCCCCACGGGTGGAGTTGATCCAAAGGAAAGAGCTGGAAGTCTCCGGCACATCGCCCACTGCCGGGCTCTCCGACACGGTGCCTGAGGCCCTTCTGAGAGGAGCCAGGGCGCCGTGAGGCCGGGCTCTCAGCGGGGAGGGAGCCTGACCACAGAGGGGCTTAAAGCAGCGCCCCGGGGTGCTGGGCGGCCCCGACAGCTTTTCCCCGATCACCGAATTAAACAATGACAGCCACCAGCACAACAGCTGCTGCCGTGTGTGAACAAACCACAGTCGTACCTCGCTTTTTGTCCGATCAGCAAAAAAAAACTGAGCCACAGATTTTTACAATTAGCCTGTGCGTCATGAGATGGAAAAAGTTGCAGATCGCTGTATCAGACCGTTTAAGACATGGTTAGAAACTCACAAATCCGAACAGTTACAAACACACGACAGCACCTCGGAGCGGACCCCACAGGTTCTCCGAGTCACAGAGCAGCGCAGACAGCCAGTCGACGAGCAGTTACAGAAATGCTTAGCATGTCCTCTGTCCGCTCTCCTTCCCCCTGAGCGGGAGCAGCTGTTTCCTCTCGTTTATCCACTCACTGTATGGCACACAGCACGATCGAGAAGAAAATCAGCCATCTCATCCAATGGCGAGCATCGTAGTCTCTCCATCATCAACGGCGGGGATGGGACAGGAGCAGCCAGGGGAGGTGCTGGCCGTGCAGAAAGGAACAAGGAGAGACTAGAAATGAAAAGGCCGCGGCCATAAAACCCATGTGGTTATGGAACTGTAACTCCATTCTCAGAAAAACACTTCCTATTCCATCTGCCACCATCTTCTACGCACTGTACGTATATCAACACACACACACACACACACACACACACACACACTGAGTGGCCAGGTTATTATGACCGCTGAGCACATAATAATCACTCAGTGTAAATCCTATATAATAAAAGACTAATATGCAAATTGTCCCCTAGACCAGGAGTTTGACCAGCAGGCAGGCCGGCCAACTGCCCATGTCCCCTCCTCCTGGCCAGGCTGGCCAGACGCCACCCATGCACAAACATACATACACATAGAGTGGCCAGATTATTATGCGTTCAGAGATCATAATAATCTGGCCACTCAGTGTGTGTGTGTGTGTGTGTGTGTATAACACAAGTCTACCAACATATTTAATAGCATTTTAAAAATTACACTGTAAACATGTCTTTATAAAACATATACTGAGTCATACAATCATATAACCAGGTAGTTTATTATATGTTATAAATAAAATAAATGCCTGCGCCGTAGCCAGTGTGACTCAATGGATAGAGCGTCGGCCTGTGGACTCAGAGTCCCAGGTTCGATTCCCAGTCAGGGCACATGCCCAGGTTGCAGGCTAGATCCCCAGTAGGGGGCGTGCAGGAGGCAGCCAATCAATGATTCTCTCTCATCATTGGTGTTTCTATCTCTCCCTCTCCCCTCCTCTCTGAAATCAATAAAAATATATTTTTAAAAAGTGTCCCCAAGTTTTCAAGAGGAGTTATACATTAATATGATATCCACTCCTACTTCTCATACTTGGTTAGCAAGAGGCATTTTCCAATACAAACATGGTGACAAGTTGGAGGAATATACCTGAATAATGTAAAAGATGTGAACACAAACCCCGTAATCATCCCAACAGACGAACAGATGCAAGCCGGGTGACTGTTAAATTATGCTAATTGTTTATCTTCGGTTGTCGCCACTTCTTAGAGTCCGATCCCCACATCAGCAACGGAAATGCCAGTGGACTGGACGGTGCCAGCTACAGTGTGCTCCCAGGATATTTCGTAAAAATGCGATTTCTACCTCATTCAGTCTCGGCATGTTCCAGCTCAATCGGGAAGAAACGGGATTTTAGGACTGAATTGCTCACTGCGGCATAACCACATGTATCGTCTTAAATAGTCATAGAAAAGCAGGCCCTGGCCGGTGTGGCTCAGTGGTCAGAACATGGCTCTCACAGCCACGGGTCCCGGGTTCGATTTGTGGTCAAGAGCACGTACCTGGATGGCAGGCTCAACCCCGGCCCTGGTGGGGGCCCCGATGCCTCCCTCACATCTATGCTCCTCTCTTCCCCACCCTCCCCTTCTCTCCCTTCCACTCTCTAAAAATCAAAGGAAAAAATATCCTTGGGTGAGGAGTGTCCACAACAAAAATGACTTTTCCCAAAAAATGACTTTAAGGAAGGAAGAGCAGCATGAGGACCTTGTGGCTCCGCCCGGGGCGTGGGGGAGGAGGTGAAGGCCAGGAGAGCGCTGGAGCTGCGGTGCAGAGTCCAGGCTGCGGCTGCTGATGATCGGAGATAAAGCTGACTTTCCCAGGACCGGCCTCGGGGGGGCCCCAGGGTGAAGGTGAAGGCCTTGGGGGACAGGCATGGCCTGGCCGTTCCCTCTCCAGCTCCTGCACCTTCCAGCGGCCCCTCCCCCGGCGGGCGGCCCCTCCCCGGGGTCAGTTCAGGTCTGCAGACTGATGAAGCACTCCCTCCAAGAGCCTGCAGTCCTGTGTCTGTCCCCCATCGCCCAGGGAGAGCCTCCGGGCCTGGCCCTGCCAGCTTCTGGGTCCCGGACAAGGATCCCACAGCGACGGCTCCTGTGGGATTCCGATCATGGGCAGGAAGCAGGAGCTGCATGAGGTCTGCCGGCTCCCCCTCTTCTCCCCCCTCGCTCTGAGCACTCCGCTGGGAGACCCGGGGCCGCCCGCAGCTGGCCCAGGACGCGCAGAGGTGGGCACGCTCAGGGACGCACCGTCCCCCACGGGCACAGGGAGCCGCACCCAAACCCCTCAGCCTGGGGCCGGGCAGCGCCTCCTCTCTTCCATTTTCCTGGAAGACAAAAGGCTGGAGCAGGTGCTCAGACCCAGTGAAGCAGGACTCGGAGCCTGTGCCGGGGCGGGCGGGCGGGTGGGCTCATGTGTCCCATCCTTGCTCCTCTGGGCGGGCGGGCGGGCGGACGGACGGACAGACAGACGGGCCAGCCGCTGGCCCACAGGAACCGTCCGGAAGGTGTTTGCATGAACCACGGTCTGCAGGAGGCAACGCGGGAATCCCAGCAGCTCCGACCGGCTTCGCACAGAACTGCTGGCTTTCCAACGTTTTACAAATGTTGTTCCGGGACCGCGGTCGGCAAACTGCGGCTCTGGAGCCACAGGCGGCTCTCCGGCCCCTGGAGCGCGGCTCTCCCACAGAACACCGCGGCCTGGGTGGGTCTGTGTTGAAGAAATGGCGTTAGAAGAAGTTTAAGTTTAAAAATGTGGCTCTCAAAGGAATGTCAATCGTTGTACTGCTGGTGTTTGGCTCTGAGGACTGATGAGTTTGCTGACCGCTGCTCCAGGAGATTGCTCACCCCATTTCAACGCTGATTATCAGCACGGCTGGACCTTCAAAACCTCCTTTTCAATGTCTCAGGCTACAGACAGCCTGGCCACTCCTGCGGGTTTCCTGCAGAGCCTGGCTTTTATGGCTGTGGGTGCACCTGCACTTCCCTCTCGGGCCAGGCACCCTCCCCGCTTTATCTGAAAGCTCAGCAGCGATAAGCTCCTTTATCAGACTCCCTGCTCCACGTGACTCCGCCTGAGGCTCCTTACAGCTTCTCCAAGCTGCTCACGGCCCAGAACCCTCAGGCCCCACAGACCTAACCACCGGGAGGCACTGTTAGGAACTGATTGTGGGAGGATTTACATTTCAAATCACTGCCTTTCTATTGAGGAATGCATTCTCTCTCTCTCTCTCTCTCTCTCTCTCTCTCTCTCTCTCTCTCTCTAGGATAAGGATCTACTTATTCAATTTTTTTTTTCTTAACACCAGGCCCTGCCCCAGCACAGCACCGCAGCCTGCAGAGAAGCCGGTTCCGGTCTGTCTGCAGAGATGTGTCCCGTTTCTCGGAGGTGCCTTGTGTAGTCTGACACGTGGGGAAATGACTCTGCATCGGGAATCTCCAATCCCAGCCAGGCAGAGCCTTCTCCGCCGGCTCTCTATCCTCCACTTTTCAAAACGCAGACAGAGGGCCGCACGGAAACCATGTGTGAAAGAAAAGAGCCACTTGCTGACCTGACAAGCTCAGGGGAGGCCTGCGTGGCAGTCTTGCAAACTCAGAGACCTAAAATAACCGCAAAAGATGGTTTGAAAATCAAATATCTAACTACAGACAGGTCATAGTGGGCAGTCATGTCCTAGTCCGATATTTTCCCTGACAAAGATCAACTGAGATCTTCTTTCCTGAGCCCATTTGCCTTTTCGCCCCTAAGATAACAATCTGTGAGAGTCTGGGTGACTTGTAACTTCCCTTTTCCCGGAGCCCCTGGGGCACAACCAAATGTGGTGGGCGCCAGGACAGATGCCTCAAATTCCTTTGTTATCCTGTTAATTGTTCCTGCACTCGCCTGAGTACCTGTCCATCATTGTACTTTTTATCCAACCCCAGGGGTTTCCCACCGCTTTGCTTTCTCCCGCCTCCTTACTCCATCACCAATGGATTTCATGTCACCCACCTCTGTCCCTCCTTTGATTTCGGTGTATAAATAGAAATGAAATGAAACCCGCCATTCTCCGGAGCATCATCTCAACCCGCTGAGGTTCTGCTTCCCGGCACATGTGGACAGTTTGGCTCAAATAAACTCACAAAAAATTCTTTACAGGTTTCAATGTGTTGTTTTTTTTTCGTTAACACATGTCACCCCAGAAACGTCTGAGACAGGCAGAGTTCATCCACCTCAGAATGAATCCAGTTGGGATGACTGACCCATTTACTGTATTTAAGACTAAAATGTGCTAATTTGAGTAATAAACTATTTTTTACCGAGTAACGGCACTAATTATATCCGCAGTATACAGAACCCAAGTGGGGCAGGAGAGGAGGAAGCTAGGAAAATCCCGGGGAGAGTGGAACGGGGAAACTGAGGCAGGACCTGAACACACTGGTGAGCCATTTCCAGCAGGAACAGGGCCCCTCCCGGGGGCAGCCAAGTCAGGACGGCCTCCAGGACGAAGGCCCCAGCCCGAGCACTGACCCATCAGCGGAGCCCGGGACATTGGAAGGGCACACTGGGAAGCCGATGGATATTCTACTGAGACCGCCCCTAACACCCCCCCGAAAACCTCCCCTCAGCTCCCCTAACCCCCTCAACCCCCTTAATCTCCCCCAAACTCCCGCCACTACAAACCCGCAAAGCGAAGGCCCGGTGGTTCTCCCTCCCTGGCACCCAGAACCTTCCCTCCCCCTCCCCCTCCCCCTCCCCCCAGGCCTGCGTCTCCTGAACCCAGAGGGACCCCAGGGGACCAGCCATGGCCGCTCATCCGGGCTACCCCCTACCTGCCCCAGGCCCTTCCTCCGGCTCTCCGGCTCTCCGCTGCCGCTCCCCTCCGGCCTTCCTCCCCGCCGGCCTCAGCCAGCGTCCTCCCCTCCGGCCTTCCTCCCCGCCGGCCTCAGCCAGCGTCCTCCCCTCCGGCCTTCCTCCCCGCCCGGCCTCAGCCAGCGTCCTCCAAAGGCACCGGCCTCCGTGGAGCTCTTTCCCGCACTAAGCCATCGCCCACCATCGCCCACCACCGTGGCCGCCCGCAGACCCGCTCCAGGCCGTCCCCTTCTGGCAACTCCGCCGTCTATAAGTTTTCCTTCTTTTCTTTAAAAAATTGATTTATTTTGAGAGGGAGGAATAGGAGGAAGGGAGGGAGAGAGGGAGGGAGGGAAGAAGGGAGGGAGGGAGAAAGGGAGAGATGGAGGGAGGGAGAGAGGGAGGGAGGGAAGGAGGGAAGGAGGGAGAAAGGGAGAGATGGAGAGAGAGAGGGAGGGAGGGAGGGAGGGAGGGAGAGAGGGAGGAAGGGAGAGATGGAGGGAGGGAGGGAGGGAGGGAGGGAGAGAGGGAGGGAGAGAGGGAGAAAGGGAGAGAGGGAGAAAGGGAGAGATGGAGGAAGGGAGGGAGGGAGAGAAGAAGGGGGAGATGGAGGGAGGAAGGGAGAGATGGAGGAAGGGAGGGAGGGAGGAACACGGCTTTGTTGTTCCACTCACGCACTCACTGACCTGGAACAGGACCCACAACCTTGGAGTGTCGGGAAGATGCTACCGGCCAGGCCTGTACCTGTTATTTAATAACCTCCGTGATTTTCTAGCGCCGTGGTCAGCAGACTGTGGCGCTCGAGCCACATGCGGCTCTTTGGCCCCTTGAGTGTGGCTCTTCCACAAAACACCACGGCCTGGGCGAGTCTGTGTTGAAGAAGTGGCGTTAGAAGAACTTTAAGTTTAAAAAACGTGGCTCTTCAAAAGAATTCCAATGGTCGTCCTGTTGGTATCTGGCTCTGTGGGCTGATGGGTTTGCCGGCCATGGGCCTAAAATGTCTATTTCCAATCAGAAGGCCACAAAATGAGTGGTGCCCAATAAACACTGACGATGCAGCTGGGTCTTGCCAGATCCCGTTCTTTGTTGGCTCCTGGTTCACAGTCACGTTTTCCGGAATGAGGGCGGTCGCAGTGTTCGTGGCAGATAGGAAGGAATGCGTGTCCTGCTGAACAGGAAGTCGCAGAGGCAGGCTTACCCATCGAGTCACAACGTCCCTAAAGCCCCCTGCCCTGCAGGCAATCTCCTCTTCCAAACTAACCACAGCCTGCCTGGGCTCCTTAACCAGCAGCTGAGCCCGGACTGTCAGTCTCCATTCAGCGATGGCTCTTCCCTTAGAAAGGATTAAAGACCATATTGGCAATAGAATAGTTCTTTTTTAAAAAATATATTTGTATTGACTTCAGAGAGGAAGGGAGAGGGATGGAGAGAGAAACATCCATGAAGACAGAATCATTGATCGGCTGCCTCCTGCATGCCCAGCGCTTCCCCCCCCCCTTGTAATTCGCTGCTGCTAACAACGGGCAGGCCTCCCTCCTGCACATCAGGCTCACCGTGGAGGCGCTGAGACAGAGATGACAGCGCACGGCGCTCCACAACGCTGCTCTGGAGTGCCACGGGGCTTTGCCGTTTCGGGCGGCTTTTAGGGAATTTCAGAGCCAGCTCACAGCGCCCATGGTCCTTCACAGCTCTCTCAGCCTGCACCGTCCTCTCACTGCGGTGCTCCCGGAACTAACGTGCTCGCCCCTGTCCTCCCCGGGCCGCCGGCTCGGCGCCGGGAATGTCTGTGGCTCAGAGCGGGTCCTCGCAGGCGGCAGGGAGGCCTCCGTCAGCCCGGGCCTGCGGGGCCGTGGCGTCTGGATGGCAGACACACGCTGAACCGAGGACTGAGACAAGCACTCACCGACTTTAAGCCCTTACAGAGCGCTGTCTCCGTCAGCGCGACGCTCATCGGCGCGGACCGGCCCGTGATTAGCTCACCCGCATGGACATCCAGGCAGAGGAGCCGGCTGCTGCGAAAACCTGACTTTAAACTCGGGGCCTCCCGGGATGGCTGGAAACGGCTCTGAGGGAGACCAGGAGGCTAAAGCCTCACTCCGTCTCTCCTACACCAGTGGGCGGCAAACTCATCGGCCAAAGAGCCAAATGTTAACAATCCAGCCGAAACAGAATCCTGCGCCTGGGCCACAAAGTTCCGGTCGCACCATACGTGCGCGCCCGCACGCGGTGTTCT
Source organism: Nyctalus aviator (assembly GCA_036971965.1). Lineage (NCBI taxonomy): Eukaryota > Metazoa > Chordata > Mammalia > Chiroptera > Vespertilionidae > Nyctalus > Nyctalus aviator. Next base: position 1,308,453 of record CM072928.1, on the reverse strand, counting down.
GTGGAAGAGCCGCACTCCGGGGGCCAAACAGCCTCCTGTGGCCGCGAGCCGCAGTTTGCCGACCTCTGTCTTAGATCAACTTTTGATGACCCCGAACTTGGAGACTTGCTGCCGCAGTACAGATGGCTCCGACTGCCTCTTTTTTTAAACTAAGATGCTGTCTCAATGTAAATGCAAACTGAGGGAGAGCGGGGTTATCAGGTGATAAAATGTCACATAACTGTGTGAGAATGCCACTCAGCCCCGTCCTGAGGGACTCAGCTCACAGGCTGTGATGCTCCATCGTTTCATCCCTCCAAACCTCACCAGCAGGTGCGCGGTGCTGTGAAGGACCATCTCCATTTCAGCCAGAGCGCAGCCGGGCCCACGCCACTCCTCAGCTCTGTGCTGGCAGCTCGGGGCGTTTACATTCCCTGCTATTCTGGGCGGCCTGTGGCTGTGGTTTCAGGAAACGCTCAGCAGCAGCATCTTCTAATCGTGAGAGGACGCTACACAATCGCTACACAATCGCTAAACACTGCCCTTCCACAGGCCCAGCACCTCAATGCGCCTTACAAACCGCCTTACAAACTGTCTGCTCTTCTTAAGCAAAGCACAGGGGCCTGAGGGCCCCGGGGGGGAGGGGGAGGGGAGGGGAGGGAGCGGGAAGGGTGGCGGAGGGGGGAGCTATTACAGCTCCTCCCCCGGAGATGAGCTGTGCTATGTGGTATGCAGACACTCTGGGCCGGAGCAGGGGCCGGCTCCTTTATCTGGGGAGGACTTCCAATGAGGGGCCTGGCCTGGGAGAGACCAGCTATCAGGGAGGACCTCTTTAACCATCTCAGCGCTGCGGGCAAACTTGTTCACTAAGCCTCTGCCTGCCCCCAGGCAGCGACCCTTGGAAGCCGGGAGGCACCTCTATCTGTGTATCTCTATCTTCTCGGTCAAGTCAGCAGCTACCAGCACACAGGAAAGACAGCCCCCGCTCGCTAGGTGCACCCCAGACACCACGCCTTCGAACACTCGTGATCTCTGCAAGGCAGCTCAGCACGGAGCGGCCACCACGGCTGTGACGCAGATCCCCCTCTTATCCGTGTCCGGGGAGCAAACGCCCCCCCAAAGCCACCTAAGGACACGACATGGAAGACGAGACGGACTCCCAAGTCTACGGAGCTACATCGTTCCAGCAAAAAGGGAAAACAGCCCTTTTTCTCCGCACGATCACCGGGTCAGCGGCTGTCTTCCCGGGAACAGTCATCCCGCGCGGTGAGCATCGCCAGGGGAGCTGGGAGCATGCTCTGAGCACCAAGCAAACAGAAAACTCGCCAACAACAGCCTTTTTTTTAAAACACACACACACACACACACACACACACACAAACACCGTTTTCCAGCCTCGCTCTGGAACATTGCTTATAAAAATAAAGGTCTGATTCCAATGTCTTATCTCCCCGCTTGAACGGAACGAGGTTTCCCTGTGCAGAGTCTGTACCCGTTCCCTCTTCCAGGTGAACATGTGTCACCTCCCACGGGGCCCAGCGAAACGTCCGGACTCCGCCTGCAGGGCGGCCACCCGCCCGCCCGCCGCCCTGGGCGCTGCTTCCGGAAGAGGGACACCTTCAGCCGAAGCCACTCTCTCCTCCGGCGGGGTGCTGGGAACGGAGGGGCTAGTTCAGAGCGCGCACCAGTTCTCACACCTGCCGCTGCCCGGGGCCGCTGCCCGGGCCGTCAGGAAGCCCGCGGGCCACGGGAGCAGGTGTGTGCTCCGTAAACGCATGTTCCTCCCTCAAGCCCAACTCTGTCTGCGAGCCCATCGGGAACGTCCCAGAAAGGAGAGCCGAGCGGCGCTCAGAACGGGCCGGGGACGCACGGGAGAAGAAACTCCGGTGAAGGAATGTGCTGATGGCTCCTTTCCGCCGGAGAGAGACCCAGCTTCCCCGTCACCGAGCTCACGACCAGCTCCGATGCGAACACGCATGCCCCGCCGCCTCACCTGGCGTGGGCTGCGACCGACACGCTAAAGCCGTGTGAACGGCGGGGACGCCCGCATTCCACGTGTGCTCCCCGGGGAAGGGACCACGTGACCTCCGGCGTGTCCGGGAGCCCGCCGAGCCGAGGCCCTGCCGTCCGAGCCGAAAGCCTATGGACACGCTCAGGGGCTGGTGGTGACGGACAGGAAGGTCTCTCCCTGCGAGGGGCGGCGGGGACGTCAGGGCGAGCCCGCGGCCAGGGGGGCCGGCCGTCCACCCCCGATACTCCCTTCGCGGCTCCCCACCCAGCGGAGGTGCAGCCGTGCTGTGTGCTGGCCCACGCCTGCCCCAGGCCCCCCAGAGGAAGACGAACGGACGGGCTGTTTTACCCCGAAGAAGCAGGATCTGCCTGCAGACAGGCTCCGGGCTGTTCCGGGCTCAGGAGCTGCCCCGCGTGGTGGGGACACTGGGATCCCCGATGCTGCCCCTGCAGGAGGAGCCAGGAGAGCCTGCACCAGGGCCCTGTCCACCCGCAGACAGGTGAGCCGGCCCCGGCTGTGGGGACTGGGATCCCCGGATGCTGTCCCACAGACAGGCGAGGGGACTGGGATCCCCGGATGCTGTCCCACAGACAGGCGAGGGGACTGGGATCCCCGGATGCTGTCCACCACAGACAGGCGGCCGGGCACGGGTGTGAGGACTGGGATCCCCGGATGCTGTCTGCCACAGACAGGCGGCCGGGCACGAGTGTGAGGACTGGGATCCCCGGATGCTGTCCCACAGACAGGCGAGGGGACTGGGATCCCCGGATGCTGTCCCACAGACAGGCGGCCGGGCACGGGTCCCCGTTAACTCCGTGACCCACATGGCTGCGGCTGGAGGTGTTCCTCTCAGGGGAAGCCATCTGCTCACAGCCCGGCCCGCGCTCACTGGCCACGGAAACAAAGGAGGTCAAGGTCGAGGGAGGGAAGTTTCAGCAAGTCCCTCCCGGCGGAGGAGGCGAATGCAACAAAGTGTGCGCTCTGCTCTGCAAGCCGCTCTGCTCTGCAAGCCGCTCCGCTGGCCTGGGCGACCCCAGCCCCGCTCTCTGAGGCACAGCCCACCACTCCGGTCCCGTTTACTCTTTAAATATATACGTTTGTATTGATGTCAGAGAGAAAGGGAGAGAGAGAGATGACACATCGATGACGAGAGAGAATCACGGACCAGCTGCCTCCTGCACGCCCCACGCTGGGGATGGAGCCTGCAACCCGGGCCTGTGCCCTGGCCGGTTCGAACCCCTGACCCTCTGGTTCACAGGTCCACGCTCAACCCCTGAGCCAGCCGGCTGAGCTGTTCAGTTTCCTTTCTTCCCCAAAAGGCGGATCGTAGTCAGTGACACACTCTCACTGCAAAAGAAACCCCTGTTTAACCCCAGCACCCAGCACCTAGCACCCAGCACCAGCGGCTCCCAGCACCCAGCAGCACCCGGCAACACCCAGCACCCAGCAGCAGCTGGCAGCACCCAGCACTGAGCACCCAGCAGCACCCAGCACCCAGCACTGAGCACCCAGCGGCTCCCTCCCAGGACCGGGCAAGGCTTCCCTGCTCCTCAGCCGGGCTCAGAGCGGCTCCGAGCAGCTCCGGCTGGGCCGCCGGCCGGGCCCCCCTCCTGCCCGCCACGCCCCCCCCCCAGGCCGGTCCGTCCTGCAGCCCCAGCCCCTGCGCCCGGCGGGGCTCTCTGTGGGGTTTGGGGGGCGGCGGGAGACCCGCAGACTGACCCCCGTCCACCTCCTCTCCCAGCGGCCCCCGCCCCCGGCCTCCCCCGGCCCCCAAGGCCCCGGGACCCCCACGGGGCACCCCGCCGCCCGCAGCGCCCCCTCCGCCCGGGGCGCCCCCGGGCCGGGCAGGACGCTCCCCAACTCCCCGGGCGGCGTCCTGCCCCCAAAGCGGGGCCCCCGATCCCCCCCCCGCCCCCGGGCCGGGGCTGGTCCCTCCCGGCCGGCCGGGTGTCCGCCGCCCAGGACCCAGGACCCAGGGCCCCACCCCTCCCCCCGCCCGGCCCGGCCCCTCCCCCGGCGGGTCCCGGGCAGCGGAGCGCCCCGAAAGGCGGCCGGTTCGGGGAGCCCCGAGGGCGGGTTCGGCCCGGGGAGGAGGCGCCCGGCGGGCCCTGGGGGAGCCACAGGGACCCCAGACCCAGGGCACCCCGATCCGGGGCCCCGGCCCCGCGCCTCCCACACCCGCCCCCGCCGCCGCCAACAAAGGGCGAAGTTTCCTCCGCCGCCCGGCCCGGCCCCCACCCCGGCCCCCACCCCGGCCCCCCCACCGCGCCAACAGGTCCGGCCCGCGCCCGGACCCGATCCCCGACCCCGATCCCCACCCCCGATCCCGGCCCGGCCCCCTCCCGGCCCCGGCCCCGCGGTCCCCGTCCTGCGCCCCGATCCTCGACCCCCGATCCCGGCCCCGGCCCCAGCGCTCCGGGCCGCGCCCCCGGAGGTCCCGGTCAGCCCCGGCCGGCGGGCGGACTCGGGGCCCGGGAGGCGGCGCTCCCCGCGGCCGGGATCCTCGATCGCGGTCCCCCCCGACCCCCCGTACCTCCTCCTCCGCTGCCCGGCCGGCGCCCTCCGCCGGGGCTCCTCTTCCTCCGCTCCCTCCGCTCCTCCGCTCCCTCCGCTCCCCCGCTCCTCCGCGGGCCTCCGGGCTCCGGGCTCCGGCTCCGGCTCCGGCTCCGGCCGCGAGCGAAGTTTGCGCGCCGCCCGCCGCGGCCGCCCCTTCTCCTCCTCCGGCCCCTCCGGCTCCTCCTGCTGCTCCGGCTCCGGCTCCTCCCGGCTCCGGGCTCCGCGCCCTCCTCCTCCCGCGGCTCCGCTTCCCGCGCGGCCCGAGCCCAGAGCGGCGCCGGCGGCGGAGGCTGGGGCCCGGGGCGCCCCCTCCCGGCCGGAGCGGGACCCGCCGCCTCCCTCCCGCGGCGCCGCCGGGTCCCCGGGGACCGGGCCGGGCGGGCGGGACGGCGAGGCCCCACCTTCCGGCTTCGGGAGACGCAGACCTGCCCCGCCCCGCACCGGCTTCCCCGGCGCCTCCTCCCGGCCCGCGCCCTCCGCCCCCGCCCCCGCCTCCGCCTCCGCTCCGGTCCCAGAGGTGGGAACCCGCCGCTCCCGAGAAGCAAGAACAGCATCCTCCTCTTCTTCCCTCCAACCGGGACGGGACCCAGGACCCAGGACCCAGAGCCTGGGACCCAGGACCCAGAGCCCAGGACCCAGAGCCCAGAGCCCAGAGCCCAGAGCCCAGAGCCCAGGACCCAGAGCCCAGAGCCTGGGACCCAGGACCCAGAGCCCAGAGCCCAGAGCCCAGGACCCAGAGCCCGGGACCCAGAGCTCAGAGCCCAGAGCCCAGAGCCCAGGACCCAGAGCCCAGAGCCCAGGACCCAGAGCCCAGGACCCAGAGCCCAGAGCCCAGGACCCAGAGCCCAGAGCCCAGGACGCAGAGCCCAGAGCCCAGGGCACAGCACCCAGAGCCCAGAGCCCAGGGCACAGCACCCAGGGCACAGCACCCAGGGCACAGCGGTCACGGCTGCTCCCACCGGCACAGACGCCCCCTGAGGGTCCCTCGTTTCTCTTCTCTAAACGCAGCCCGGTCTCCGCACTCTGGAGTTTTATTCTGTTTGTTTTTAATGAAAACGGCCTGGGCCACCAGGCCTGCCCATTGGGCCCTGGGAGTGTTACCGGGAGCCCTGGCCCAGGGACAGGCACCGAGCCTCCTCCCCCCACAGACCCCGGAGGGAGGGCAGGGGGCGGCCTGGCGCCTCCTGAGAGGGTGAGGATGAGCGGACCGCACCGGCGTGGGAGACGGCTCAGAGGGACTGAGTCTGAGCCGCATTCACCGGCGTGGGAGACGGCTCAGAGGGACTGAGTCTGAGCCGCATTCACCGGCGTGGGAGACGGCTCAGAGGGACTGAGTCTGTGCCGCATTCACCGGCGTGGGAGACGGCTCAGAGGGACTGAGTCTGTGCCGCATTCACCGGCGTGGGAGACGGCTCAGAGGGACTGAGTCTGTGCCGCATTCACCGGCGTGGGAGACGGCTCAGAGGGACTGAGTCTGTGCCGCATTCACCGGCGTGGGAGACGGCTCAGAGGGACTGAGTCTGAGCCGCATTCACCGGCGTGGGAGACCGGCTCAGAGGGACTGAGTCTGTGCCGCATTCACCGGCGTCGGGGACGGCTCAGAGGGACTGAGTCTGAGCCGCATTCACCGGCGTGGGAGACGGCTCAGAGGGACTGAGTCTGAGCCGCATTCACCGGCGTGGGAGACGGCTCAGAGGGACTGAGTCTGTGCCGCATTCACCGGCGTGGGAGACGGCTCAGAGGGACTGAGTCTGAGCCGCATTCACCGGCGTGGGAGACGGCTCAGAGGGACTGAGTCTGAGCCGCATTCACCGGCGTGGGAGACGGCTCAGAGGGACTGAGTCTGTGCCGCATTCACCGGCGTCGGGGACGGCTCAGAGGGACTGAGTCTGTGCCGCATTCACCGGCGTGGGAGATGGCTCAGAGGGACTGAGTCTGAGCCGCATTCACCGGCGTCGGGGACGGCTCAGAGGGACTGAGTCTGTGCCGCATTCACCGGCGTCGGAGACGGCTCAGAGGGACTGAGTCTGAGCCGCATTCACCAGCGTGGGAGATGGCTCAGAGGGACTGAGTCTGAGCCGCATTCACCAGCGTCGGGGACGGCTCAGAGAGTCTGAGTCTGTGCCTCATTCACCGGCGTGGGAGACGGCTCAGAGGGACTGAGTCTGAGCCGCATTCACCGGCGTGGGAGACCGGCTCAGAGGGACTGAGTCTGAGCCGCATTCACCGGCGTGGGAGACGGCTCAGAGGGACTGAGTCTGAGCCGCATTCACCGGCGTGGGAGACCGGCTCAGAGGGACTGAGTCTGAGCCGCATTCACCGGCGTGGGAGACGGCTCAGAGGGACTGAGTCTGTGCCGCATTCACCGGCGTGGGAGACGGCTCAGAGGGACTGAGTCTGAGCCGCATTCACCGGCGTCGGGGACGGCTCAGAGGGACTGAGTCTGAGCCGCATGTGGAGCTCCATGGGGGGTGAGGGCAGCTGATAGGGGCATCGCAGCAGCCGCAGCAGCAGCAGCAGGGTTACAGCAGGGAGCTGGACCGTGTCCCCTGCCTACTCGGCCATCCTGCTCTAGCCTCGGCCGCTCACGCGGTCACCCTGCTGGGGGCTTACAGGACGGGGTTCCCCCTCACCCCCACACTCACGGAAGCCGGAACAGTGTCCGGCCTCCAGAAGGTGCTCCACAAACACTCGTTCTTCCGCCCCACACTCTCACTGCGATCAGAAGGAGGTGCTGGAGCCCAGTCACGGTGGCTCAGAGCCTGGACCTACATATGAACCAAGAGGTCAGGGTTCGAGTCCTGGTCAGGCCACATGCCCGGGTTGCAGGCTCGATCCCCACTGTGGGCTGTGCGGGAGGCAGCCAGTCAATGATTCTCTCTCATCATCAATTTTTCTTTTTTAAAAAAATATATTTTATTGATTTTTTATAGAGAGGAAGGGAGAGGGATGATGATGAGAGAGAAACATCGATCAGCTGCCTCCTGCACACCCCCCACTGGGGATGTGCCCGCAACCAAGGTACATGCCCTTGACCGGGATCAAACCTGGGACCCTTCAGTCTGCAGGCCGACACGCCACCCACTGAGCCACACCAGTTAGGTACCATCATCCGTGTTTCTATTTCTCTCTCCCTCTCCTTCCTCTCGGAGACAATGAAAGTTGGGTTGTGTTTGTTTTTTTAAAGAAGGCGGTACGGGAATTCCCCCAATGCCTTGTCCACGGTTCCCATTGTCCTCCCCCGCCTTTTCCATTAAAAGAAGACGCAGCGCCATTGGGTTTGAAATGAGAATTAAGTTTCGGGGTCACTTCGCTCAGGCGGAGCTCACGTCCCATACCAGGCAGCTGAGGCCCAGGGACCTCAGGGGACCCCGATCCCGGGTGGAGGTGCTGAACGCTGGGACCCGGAACCAGGAGGGGCAGAGTCCGCTTTCACCAGGACTTCCCCTCAGCACAGCGGGCGGCGCGGTGAAAGAATTACTCTGGGAACATTAATGCAGGAGGGGGCGGGGGAGGGAGATCTCAAATTCTTTCTCTGAGCCCCCCTATGCTAATGGGGGGGGAGGAGATGGGACAGAACGGGCGTCGCTAACAGAGTCTCTAGAGCAGATGGGGGCTCTCAGGGAAGAGGGGTCTGCATGCCCTGTGCCTCCCCGGAGCTGCACCCCCAGAGCTGCTGCCCCCCAAGCTGCTACCCCCAGAGCTGCTGCCCCCCGGAGCTGCCCCCCCCAGAGCTGCTGCCCCCCAAGCTGCTACCCCCAGAGCTGCTGCCCCCCGGAGCTGCCCCCCCCAGAGCTGCTGCCCCCCAGAGCTGCACCCCCAGAGCTGCACCCCCAGAGCTGCTGCCCCCCCGGAGCTGCACCCCCAGAGCTGCACCCCCAGAGCTGCTGCCTCCCGGAGCTGCCCCCCCAGAGCTGCACCCCAGAGCTGCTGCACCCCCAGAGCTGCTGCCCCCCGGAGCTGCACCCCCAGAGCTGCTGCCCCCCGGAGCTGCACCCCCAGAGCTGCTGCCCCCCGGAGCTGCTACCCCCAGAGCTGCTGCCCCCAGAGCTGCTGCCCCTGGAGCTGCCCCCCCAGAGCTGCTGCCCCCCAAGCTGCACCCCCAGAGCTGCCCCCCCAGAGCTGCTGCCCCCCGGAGCTGCACCCCCGGAGCTGCACCCCCAGAGCTGCACCCCCAGAGCTGCTGCCCGCGGTGAGCCTGTGGCTCACTCAGCCCCAGGCCGAGCCGTAAACACAGGGGAAGAGGAATAGAGAGAGGAAAACGTCAGTGAGAGTGGAAGTCATCGATTGGCTGCCTCCTGCACAGCCCCCACCAGAGACCAAGCCCACGCCCTGGGCATGGGCCCTGGCCAGGAACTGACCCTGGTTCCCCGGTCAGTGCTTAACCACTGAGCCACACCAGCCCGGCGCATACTCGCTTCTAGTCCATTGGCCTGTGACATCTTTACAGGGAGGTTCCCCACCCTTTCTCTCCTCACTCAACGTTGAAAATCATGTGGACCTTCATGCAGCTCCCAGGTCCTCAGCCTCCTTGTAAGCAAGGGTCCTCTACCCTCCCGTCTCCCCCTGAATTAGCCAATAAGTAATTTCTGGAAGGCATTTCAGAGGCTTCTCTTTAAGTTCTTTCCTCCCTTTCCGTGAGGCTCAGCAGCCGCCCGAAAGAGAGGAACATACAACCACTGCGTACAAAGAGCCTCCGTCAGTCGCCGTAACTATCTTCCCAATCGCTGCACCCAGCGAAGCCTCCGCCTCTTACATGTCCTCAGTGTCTCTGCCTCGCGCTGCTCTGCAGCTGCTGTGAGCTGGCTTTGGAGAGGAGCTGTTCTGGGAAACGGCTCCGACGGGTACAAATCTCACAGATGTCAGAATCAAGTTTTCACAAACACTGAGACCAAAGGGAACAGACTTAAAATGAGGTTCACGGCGCCCGCAGGGCCTGCGGGAGGGAGAGGCCGGAGAGCCCTGCCGGGCGCCCCTCCCGGTAGGCCTCCTCCCGCCCTGGCAGAAGCTCAGGTCTGGAGAATCCTTCACATCCGGAGACTCGGAGGAGCGGTGGCGCCTTCTATCACTTTTTCGTGTCAACTTATTTCCTCTTTTTCCTGTACTTTTATTAAACGTATTGGAGTGGCATTGTTTAATGAGACTGAGCAGAATTCAAGTATACATTTCTTTTTTAAAACTCTTTTTCTAATTAATTTCAGAGAGAGGAGGGGGCGGGAGAGAGGGATAAAAACATCAACGAGGAGCCCTAGCCGGTTTGGCTCGGTGGATAGAGGGTCGCCCTGTAGACTGAAAGGTCCTGGGTTCGATTCCGGGCAAGGGCATTACCTCCGCTGCAGGCACATCACCCGCCTGGGCTCTGGTCAGGGCTGTGCAGGAGGCAGCCAACGGATGTGTCTCTCGCACATCCTTATTTCTCTCAGTCTTTCCCTCTCTCTAAGAATCACTGGGAAAATACCCTTCAATGATGGGAAAGAATCATTGACCAGCTGCCTCCCGCACACCCCCTCCTGGAGATCCAGCTCCCACCCCAGGCCTGTGTCCTGACCCGGGACTGAACTGGAGCCTCCTGGCTCATCCCGGAGCCCCGCCAGCGGCTCCATGGCCATTTCCCGGGCCCCCTCTGCCCGCTGAGCGCGAAGGGCCGCCCGGGAGAACTGCAGAGCGAGGACCACTCCATGCCACAGCCGCTTCCCGGGAGGGTGAGGGGCCAGCTCCGTCCCGGGCAGGTCTGCCCCGGCTTCGGCCGCCTGCTCCTCAGGCAGAGGGATGGGGTGTGGGGAGCCGGGGACCTGCCTCAGGGCCGCCCCGCCGAGCTCAGGGTGGGTCTCCGAGAGGGGCCTGGAGAGTTCCCTCACAGCAGCTTTATTTGCACCGAAATCCCAGGATCCCAGCAGCTCCTCTGCCACCAAAGCCCCCTCCCGGGCTCACAACGCAGACAACAGGCAGACGGAGCGTCACTGCGGACAGAGCTGTGCATTTGCCATCAGTAAGGCGGAAAACAAACCGCGTATTTAGACCGTCCTCACCGTTCTGAAACATTATTTTTGGCAAAAGAAACTTTTTATTTCAAAAGCACGGCTTGTGATTTTTCACTGAAACGTTGGTTTCTTAAATGCCCTTCCCGATCCTGTGCGGGAAGGGCCAGGCCCGGGGCCGGGGCTGCGGACGGCAGAGCCACACGCGCACCTGTGGGCCGCAGCGCCTGGGGGACGGCACCGGCCGGCCCGCGGGCCATGGGCTCCGGCACCCCCCCCCCGCCCCCCCCGCCCAGCCTCCTTCCCCGGCGGCAGCGCCCGGCATTGCCGCTGGGTGACGGTGGTCGTGGCGAGAAGGGCGGGCACAGGCGGGCACGTCGGTGAGCTCAGGCTGGCGGCCGGGCCCCTGAGGGCGCACAGGGCGGCCGGCGGCTGGGGGAGGCTGGCGGGCTCCCAGGGTGAGGCCGTGCGAGCACACCGTCCATCTCCACCCCCCCCACCGGAGCGGTGTCAGACTCACACACAGGTCCCTGCGCGGGCGGCACCGCTCTCCAACGAGCACCCCCTCTCCAACGAGCACCCCTTTCCAACGAGCACCCCCTCTCCAACGAGCACCCCCTTTCCAACGAGCACCCCCTTTCCAACGAGCACCCCCTCTCCAACGAGCACCCCTTTCCAACGAGCACCCCCTCTCCAACGAGCACCCCCTTTCCAACGAGCACCCCCTTTCCAACGAGCACCCCCTCTCCAACGAGCACCCCCTTTCCAACGAGCACCCCCTCTCCAACGAGCACCCCCTCTCCAACGAGCACCCCCTTTCCAACAAGCACCCCCTCTCCAAGGAGCACCCCCTTTCCAACGAGCACCCCCCTTTCCAACGAGCACCCCTCTTTCCCATGAGCACCCCCTTTCCAACGAGCACCCTCTTTCCAACAAGCACCCCCTTCTCCAACGAGCACCCCCTTTCCAAGGAGCACCCCCTTTCCAACGAGCACCCCCTTTCCAACAAGCACCCCCTTTCCAACGAGCACCCCCTTTCCAACGAGCACCCCCTTTCCAATGAGCACCCCCTTTCCAACGAGCACCCCCTTTCCAACAAGCATCCCCCTTTCCAACGAGCACCCCCTTTCATGAGCACCCCCTTTCCAACGAGCACCCCCTTTCCAACGAGCACCCCCTTTCCATGAGCACCCCCTTTCCAACGAGCACCCCCTTTCCAACGAGCACCCCCTTTCTATGAGCACCCCCTTTCCAACGAGCACCCCCCTTTCCAACGAGCACCCCCCTTTCCAACAAGCACCTCCCTTTCCAACGAGCACCCCCCTTTTCCAATGAGCACCCCCTTTCCATGAGCACCCCCTTTCCAACGAGCACCCCCTTTCCATGAGCACCCCCTTTCCAACGAGCACCCCCTTTCCAACGAGCACCCCCCTTTCCAACGAGCACCCCCCTTTCCAACAAGCACCCCCTTTCCAACGAGCACCCCCTTTCCAACGAGCACCCCCCTTTCCAACAAGCACCCCCTTTCCAACGAGCACCCCCTTTCCAACGAGCACCCCCCTTTCCAATGAGCACCCCCCTTTCCAACAAGCACCTCCCTTTCCAACAAGCACCCCCTTTCCATGAGCACCCTCCTTTCCAACGAGCACCCCCTTTCCAACGAGCACCCCCTTTCCAACGAGCACCCCCTTTCCAACGAGCACCCCCTTTTCCAAGGAGCACCCCCCTTTCCAACAAGCATCCCCCTTTCCAACGAGCACCCCCTTTCCAAGGAGCACCCCCCTTTCCAACAAGCACCCCCTTTCCAACGAGCACCCCCTTTCCAAGGAGCACCCCCTTTCCAACGAGCACCCCCTTTCTACGAGCACCCCCTTTCCATGAGCACCCCCTTTCCAACGAGCACTCCCTTTCCAACGAGCACCCCCTTTTCCAAGGAGCACCCCCCTTTCCAACAAGCATCCCCCTTTCCAACGAGCACCCTCCTTTCCAATGAGCACCCCCTTTCCAACGAGCACCCCCTTTCCAACGAGCACCCCCTTTCCATGAGCACCCCCTTTCCAACGAGCACCCCCCTTTCCAACAAGCACCTCCCTTTCCAACGAGCACCCCCCTTTTCCAATGAGCACCCCCTTTCCATGAGCACCCCCTTTCCAACGAGCACCCCCCTTTCCAACGAGCACCCCCTTTCCAACGAGCACCCCCTTTCCAACGAGCACCCCCTTTCTACGAGCACCCCCTTTCCATGAGCACGGCTCTCCATCCCCGCAGCGCTCTGCCTGAGAGGCGGAAACTCAGGTCCCTCCTCACCAGACTCGGCTGTTCTTGCTGAACTCTTCCTGTCCCGGCGTGGAGTCGGGGCGGACTGAGCGCCTGTGGGCGCACCAGAGCACGGACTTGTCTCTTTAAGACAAAGCCGTCCTCACCGTTCCCAGCGATCGCTCACCACTGCGTTTCATGGACAGAAAGCAGCTCAGCTCGGGTCCGTAAGCGTGGACTTTGGCTGGTGGTGGAGGGAGAAGCCCCGCGGAGTCTCGCAGCCTGGACTTTGGAGTCATAAACCCCTGGTTCGAATCCGCGCTCGGCCGGCGCTGTGCCTGCGGGACGAGCACCGTCCTCCCCGGCGGGTCCTCCCTCCCCGGAGGCGGCGGTGGGAGCTGCTGGTCACTGAATGAACCACTGAGGCGGGCGGCACAAGACAACAGATAACACACTCGGTCTTTGATCTTTGATATGATAACGGGTTTTCTACGGTAACGGAGGCCGTGCGGCCCAGTGGGAGGAAAACCACAGCTTTAGCGAAGAAACAAAACATTCGGCCACTTTCCGTGAGGGCCCCGCTCCTGACTGTGGATCCTGGTAATGGCGGTTACCTAATATCATCTCACAGGACGATCTTGACTTGGAGAACGCGCTCTGAGGACCACTGAGGGGAGACAGGGACACCGGGCGGAATGGAGGTCTGGGGAACATGCGGAGGGACTGGGGCCCCGCCTGCCTGGCTCAGGGTTTGAGCCATGACCTGGGAGCCAGGAGGTCACGGCTCATTCCATGTCCAGGCGGCACAGGCCTGGGGGGGTGTAGGAGGCACCAGTCAATGCTTCTCTCTCACCATTGAGGTTTTCTCTCTCCCTCTCTCTTCCTCTCTGAAATAATTAAAATATATTTTATTTTATTTATTTATTTTTAAAATATATTTTATTGATTTTTTACAGAGAGGAAGGGAGAGGGAGAGAGAGTTAGAAACATCGATGAGAGAGCAACATCCATTAGCTGCCTCCTGCATATCCCCTACTGGGGATGTGCCCGCAACCGAGGTACATGCCCTTGACCGGAATCGAACCTGGGACCTTTCAGTCCGCAGGCCAACGCTCTATCCACTGAGCCAAACCGGTTTTGGCTAAAAATATATTTTAAAATATAAAAGATGAAGGGACTTGGGTTCTCTTTTCATCAAACCTAATATTATTGGGTATTTGAGTGCTAAATATGAGAGGGTACAGTGATGTGATTTTTATTTTTATCTTTATTTTGGGGGGGCATTGGGAGAAGGTATAGTGTGTGTGTGGGGGGGGAGGGGGTCTTACAGCTTTATCTCAGTGCGATCAGGGCCTGTTCTTGAGCTTCATGTCCTGAAGCACATTAAACATTTCATTATCAGAATCTCAAATGCTCCTGACTCCTGGGAACAGACAAGGGCATAATATGATTCTGGAGAATCTAATCTTGCAGTTACTGCTTTGTCCACCTCCCTAGGCGTGTATGTTCACATCCTCGGTGTCATGCCGGACGCGAAGGTGACGCCGGTCCTTCTCCACCTATCTAACGTGCATTCCTAAACTTACATCTATCAGCGATCACCACCCTTTTACTGATTTCAGTTAATATTTAACCTCAGCTACGGAGAAAAGGGCAGGAGGAAAGCCAATCGTTGAAGGAATTTTAAAAGAGATAAGATTAAGACGCTCACCAGGAAAGTAAACAGTGATTACTGAGTCTGGGGGGGGGGGAGGCTGGAAGGGGCTGGGGAGAGCAGACCTGTGCCTGGTCCCTAACCACGGAGGCTGAAGCTAGTGACAAGCCGCGGGCGCTGACATTTGAGTTTATTGTAAAACAAAGATTCCATAAGTGCCACCATATTAATTCGATTCCCGGGCAGGGCACGTGCCTACATAAATATTTTAGGAAGTTCTTTGAGAAACTGTATTACTCAGAGTCCTGATGAAAACAAATCTCTTATTCAAACCAGATCATTTTGTGAAAGAAAAGAGCCACACGCTGACCTGCCAAGCTCAGGGGAGGCCTGCGTGGCAGTCTTGCAAACCCAGAGACCTAAGATACCCACCAAAGATGGTTTGAAAATTAAATATCTAACTACAGACAGGTCATAGTGGGCAGTCATGTCCTAGTCCGATATTTCACCTGACAAAGATCAACTTAGATCTTCTTTACTGAGCCCATTTGCCTTTTCGCCTCTAAGATAACATATCTGTGAGATGTCTGGGTAACTTGTAACTTCCCTTTTTCCGGAGCCCCTGGGGCACAACTGAACGTGGTGGGCACCAGGACAGATGCCTCAAATTCCTTCATTATCATGTTAATTGTTCCTGCACTCGCCTGAGTACCTGTCCATCATTTTACTTTTTATCCAATCCCAGGGGTTTCCCACCGCTTTGCTTTCTCCCGCCTCCTTACTCCATCACCAATGGATTTCATGTCACCCACCTATGTCCCTCCTTTGATTTCGGTGTATAAATAGAGAAATGTAACCCGCCATTCTCCGGAGCATTATCTCAATCCATTGAGGTTCTGCTTCCTGGCCTGTGTCGACAGTAAGGCTCAAATAAACTCACAAAAACTCTTTACAGGTTTCAGTGGTTTTTTTTTTTTGGTTTTTTTTTTTTTTTTCTCCGTTAACAATTTGAAAAGAGTTTTTTAAAAAGGAGACTCTGTCTAAAGGTGTGGGGTAGGCTTAAGATATCGTGCTTCTCACGGGAGATGCTGTGGGGAGTTCTCACCACCCCCGACCTGCGGGCAGAGGAGGGAGAGGAGGGTCGCCAGCGCCTGGCAGAGAGGACATCTGTGGAGAAGCACGCCCGGCAGAGGGGGGACCTCCAGGGCAGGGACACAGCTGGAGGGGGACCAGACAGGACGATCCAGGGGAGTCAGTGTGCTGAGGTCCTCCCCTCCCTCATCCCCGCCTCCTGCCTGTGCTCCTGTCACCCAGCACCACAGAGAATGTGAAGGCAATGGAGCCACCGGACACAGTCCTGACGGTCAGTCTTGCAGGGAGCAGAGCAGGACACAGAGGGTGGGGAGCCCTCGCTGGTGTGGCCCCGTGACTGAGCGTCAGCCTATGAACCAGGAGGTCAGGGTTCGATTCCCGGTCAGGACACAGGCCTGGGTGGCCGGCTTGATCCCCAGGGTGGGGCGGGCAGGAGGTATCGGATCTATGATTCTCTCTCCTCATTGATGTTTCTATCTCTCTCTCCCTTATTCCCTGAAATCAATAAGATATATATATATATTTAAAGGGTAGAGAAAAAATCCAGAGGGTTAAACTAAAGATATTCAACACATTTTAATGAACCTTTATTTTTTAAGATGCAAGAGCTGTCTGCAGTTAGATTGGACATTGTTTGAATGTAACTCTTTTTAATGATAGAGGAGCTTTAATCAACGTGAGCTTTCTGGGTTGGGATTTGTTAAACGTGGAGAGGCCTAGGACATAGCCTGCTGAATATTTTTTCTTAACATTTTAATTAGTTTTACAGTTACTGGAAACAGAAGGAACATGCAAAAACATAGAAATAAAAAATATCCTTGATGTATTTATATATGTCAGATCCTACATAATAAAAGGGGAATGTGCAAACAGACCAAACAGCAGAAGGACAGGTCGCTATGACATGCACTGACCACCAGGGGGCAGACACTCAAGGCAGGCGCTGCCCCTGGGGGTCAGTGCACTCCCACAGGAGGAGCGCCCTCACCACAGCCGGGCTGAGGGCTGGCAAGCTCAGCAGCCGGCCTCCACGGCAGTGTGAGATGTCTGGCTGCGGCTTAGGCCCGCTCAGGCCGGGCTGAGGGAACACTCCCTCCTCCCCGAGTGCACGGATGTCATGCACCAGGCTCTAGTTTTTATAATGAAAGAATGAAATAAAATACAAAAATGGGTGTAGCTGGGACCGGTCTGGCTCAGTGGATAGAGCATCGGCCTGCAGACTGCAAGGCTCCGGGTTCGATTCCGGTCAAGGGCATGGACCTTGGTTGCAGGCACACCCCCAGTAGGGGGTGTGCAAGAGGCAGATAATCGATGATTCTCTCTCATCGATGTTTCTAACTCTCTATCCCTCTCTCCTCCTCTCTGTGAAAAATCAATAAAATATATATATTTTTAAAAATGGGTGTAGTTTATAAGCTTTAAAATCCCCAGCTGCCTACCTAGCATCATGAAATTCAACTTGACATTGAAATAAATATGAAAATGCTCATAAGGTACTTAGGAAAAGCATTTACATAATGTCCAAACATCAGAGGCCACTCATATGCCTTTCGGCAAAGCTTCGTGTGTCTTTGTGACGCTGACTTTTAAAATTTCTTCTTCAAGTGAGGTATGTGGTGCGGGAATCTGTGCGCCTGTTAGGACAGTGCTCTAATCCCACGTGTGACAGCGATATTGTCGCATCACCCACGGCCAATAATGTGTAAAGCAGAAGTAGATCACAATTTCAGTAAGTCAACAGTCCTACGGTTTGTTATTTCAACTGGCATGTAAAAATAATGTTCTTTTTTTTTTTAATATATTTTATTGATTTTGTACAGAGCGGAAGGGAGAGAGAGATAGAGAGTTAGAAACATCAATGAGAGTCATCGATCAGCTGCCTCTTGCACACCCCCCACTGGGGACGTGCCCGCAACCAAGGCACATGCCCTTGACCGGAATCGAACCCGGGACCCTTCAGTCTCCAAGCCAACGCTCTATCCACTGAGCCAAACCGATCTCGGCAAAATAATGTTCTTTTTTATTGTAAACATTTAAAACGAATCAATATTAAAGTACACCCTGAAGAGCACACCTCTTACTCTAACTTGTTTTTACAAATTTTGTATCTTTTTTTAGACCTATTTTTGTAGCGGTTAAAAAGTAGTTTTTATTATAGTTCCTGGTCAAAAGTGCTTTATAATACTATCTCTAGTAAGTATTGTGAGGGTTATTTTTGCAGAAAAGACATAGTTTTCCAAGACCACATTACTAATAAAAGGCAGAGGGGTGTGAAACTATTTTTTTCCTTAGGGAAGGTCCTCAGACTTTCCATTTTGCCGAGTGGATTCTGTCTGGCTTTCACCTGCAATCTGGGTCTTTGTGGGAGGTAGCCTTCCTTCCATTCCCAGAGAGGAACATTTCAGCGTCACGGGGATGGAACCGTTAATAAGCCGGGCAGTACCCGCTGGTACATAACCGTTATAGCAGACTCCGCAGCCCCGCGGGCGAGCAGCCCTGTGGCGTGAGAAAGAGGGACCAGCAGGGCTGCAGGCGGGACAATGGGTTTGGCCTGGCTCTCTCCTCGGGAGCCGGGAGCCAATCACAGGACCACGCAGGAGGCACCAGGCCTGCAGAGAATGTGTGTGAGTTTGAGCCAAACTGCCCAGAAGCAAAACCGCAAAGACAGAGCACGTGCTCCGGAGAACGGCCGTTCCCCGTTACTCTTCACATCACAGTCAAAGGAGAGGAGAGGGAGGGTCCCTGAGAGCCCCTGGGGAGAGGGTGGAGGGGGAGAGGGTGGAGGGGGAGGGGATGGAGGAGAGGAGAATGGAGGGGGAGGGGATGGAGGGGGAGGGGATGGAGGGGAGGAGGATGGAGGGGGAGGGATGGAGGGGGAGAGGATGGAGGGGGAGGGATGGAGGGGGAGAGGATGGAGGAGGGGGGATGGAAGGGTAAGGGATGGAGGGGGAGAGGGGATGGGGGAGGGGATGGAGGGGGAGGGGGTGGAGGAGGGGGGTGGAGGGGGAAAGGATGGAGAGGAGGAGGATGGAGGGGGAAGGGGGAGGAGGAGGGGTGGGAGGGAGAGGAAAAGTGAAGCTAGTACCTCTCTGTGATCAGATAGAGTGAAAGGAAGAGAGAGACTCCTTACAGGCTGGGTGAGGGCAGTTAACCATTAGCTCGGACCGCACCTGGGGATGGTATTGGGCAAGGAGGTAACAAGGGGGCTTCTGAGCGCCGGGGGCTCAGGAGATGGCTCAGGCCTTCAGAGGTCTGTTATCTGAGCTGCACAGGCAGGCAGCCTCCTGCAGGCGAAGGCTGACCTTTGTCCGGAAGTCGCCAGCCTGGGCCTGACCCCTGGCCTGACCCTTTTTGTTAGAGACGCTCTCACTTCAGACCCGGCAGGGACTCTGGGGGCAGCTGCCGGTGAGCCGAGCTCAGAGGAGGGAAGTCCTCGGGCGCATGGAGGGACGGTGCTCTGTGGGCATCATGCCCAGGAGGCAGCGGGCGGCAGCCAGACCCTCTGCGCGGGCGGGGCTGTGCACTGGGCGAGCCTTTCAAGGCAGTCTTTGGGATTTCTGGGCCCACAGCGGCCAGCAGAACCCCTGCCTGACCCTTCCCGTCCCAGCCCCAGAGAACCCCCTCCCGGCCCCCACCCCGACCCCACCCAGGGAGTCACTGTGTTTGCGTGGGAGCCAAGATCTCTAGTGCTGGATGCGCTTCAATGTCTTCGAGAGAAAGAATGGTAGCGATTTGATTCATGACACTTTCAGGTGAAATAGCCAATTCGTTTCAATTATACAACATCATGTTTGTAATCAATACGTCACATATTAACTTCAGAAAAATACCTGCTGAAGGCATAATTTTAATTGATAATTTATGCAAATTGTCCTTGTAAGTTATTTACTAAAGATTCCCCTGCTTGAGTTGTCCTCCAAATTGTAAATGCAGAGCTAACTATATGCATGTGTGGTAAAGTAGATAAGTGAGCATCCACATTCTGGGCCGCACGTGGGCATTGAAATAATCACAGTAATTTCCCTTTCCAAGTAAAAACAAATGTTGGCATTTTGCTTTCGGTCAGAAAATATCCTTACATATTTGCAATTGCCAAAATATTTACATTCATGCTGGCACTTCTCCTGCATATGTCTCTGCTGTTTCAATTTAACACAATTTTAAAAGACTTGACAATATAGTTTCATGTTATTAACCCCAACTGAAGAAATGTGAGGTCAAATATACAAAAATAGTAACACCCTTGATAAAATAGGAGATGTGGAATGTCTTGGAAGTTGTTTTATTTTTGGAAGCTATATCGGTGGAAGGTATGTGGAGACTTTCGTATAATTCTTTGTGAACACGTACTATTTTAACAGCAATTGTTCACTTCCTTCCATTACTCTTTCTTGGGACAAATAATTGTTCTTTATTTATATTACTTCACGATGTTTCCTAAGTTGTGGTATAAATCAAAATCCTTCCCCCATTATACATTTAAAGTAAATTTCTTAGACAGAACGTAATAGAAACTCTGTTATAAACCTGTGAGTCAAACAATGAGAAGGTATGTTAAAAATGCCCAGGAAGGAACTAGGAAATTATTTAAAATAAAAGTCTTTAAAAATAACAAAAATAACTTCACAAACAATATGTAACATTCCCACATACAAATGAAAAGTTGCTAACATCAAAGACAGGAAATACTTCATGAATTGGCCAAAATCCAGTTCTAAGAAGTCAGAAGTCTCCAGCAATAGAGAAATTAAACCACACACACACACACACTCACACACCCCACTCACTCACATACACACACACACACTCAAACACACACACACTCACTCTCTCACACACACACACACACACACACACACTCACACACACACACACTCACACACACATACACACACACTCACACACACATACACACACTCACACATGTACACACATTCACACATGTACACACACGTACATTCACACATACACACATACACTCACACACATTCACATACACACACATACACACACAATCACTCAGATACACACACACACACACACACGCTGTGCAGACGTTTTCTGGTAGGTTAAAGTTTTCTGTTTCCAAAATAAAGAAAATTGCATTTTAAACGTAATAAAATGGCAAGTCAGCAAATTAGGTTGTTTCTTTTAAGTATTTTGTTTGAAGAGACATTACAATCCCTAATGGATAGCCCAGCTGGTGTGGCCCCGTGACTGAGTGTTGGCCTATGAACCAAGAGGTCAGGGTTCGATTCCCGGTCAGGGCACATGCCCCAGTTGCAGGCTCGATCCCCAGTGTGCAGCGTGCAGGAGGCAGCTGATCCATGATTCTCTCTCATCACTGAGGTTTCTATTTCCCTCTCCCTTCCTCTCTGAAATCAATAAAAAATATATTTTAAAAGAACTAACTTATAGAAAATTATATTTTAAAAAGTTCTTGCCAAATTGATTCCTTTGAGCAAAGTGAAAGCAGCAAAGCTCCTCTCGCATGTTTAGCTAACACACATGTGACAGCGTGGGGGTTAAAGCACGGCCCACCCAGCCACCCTGTCCCGGCCGGGGACAGCCCCTCCCTCTGCTACGCACCAGCACGGCGTCAGGAAAAGACAAAGATGCAGCTTCGAAGCCAGGAGGGCTGGCACTTTAACACTGAACCCGCTGAGGGTCAAAGCAAGGAAAGAGCATGCAGACAACTACAGGAACCCACATGAAAACCGAAGGCGAAGACTAACCTTAAACGTAGCCACAGAGGAACAAGGGGCACATTACCTTTAAAGGAGTCACAGGAAGTCCTGAAGATAATTTTTTACAGAGAGGAAGGGAGAGGGAGAGAGAGCTAGAAACATCGTTGAGAGAGAATCATCCATCAGCTGCTTCCTGCACACTCACTATCGGGGATGTGCCCGCAACCAAGGTACATGCCCTTGACCGGAATCAAATCTGGGACTCTTCAGTCCGCAGATCGACGCTCTATCCACTGAGCCAAAGCAGTTTTGGCCTGAAGATGATTCTTAACAAGATGTATGGGAAGAAGATATTCAGAAATGATATTTTAACTGTGCTGAAAAAAAAATCCCCACCGAGAATCCTATCCGAGCAAAAAGAATCTAAAATCTAAGAAAAAATATACTTTTGTCTAGATAATCTGAAAGGAATTGTCAATAGCAGCAGACCTGCAGTAAATACATATAAACACACACACACACACACACACACACACACTCTTAAATATTTACTTTTATTGATTTCAGAGAGGAAGGGAAAGAGAGATGGAAACATCACTGATGAGAGAGAATCATGGATCGGCTGCCTCCTGCACGCCCCCTATTGGGGATGGAGCCTATAACCCGGGCCTGTGCCCTGACCTGGAACAAGCCGTGACCTCCTGGTTCACAGGTCCATGCTCCGCCGCTGAGCCACGCCGGCCGGGCTGGTTGTGTCATTCCTGACAAGCTAACCGGCCTGGGACCCCGCCGGGAGGTACGCCAGCTGCCAAGCATATTGGTTCCCGGTACGTTTTGGGAAACAAGGACGTGGGAACTGGGAGGATCATGGACCCAGTGAACCCGAGATGAACAGATCTGGGCACCAGGCTGGCTTCCGGGGTGGGCTGCCTGATTGGGCGCTTGGCCCTGCTGGCCTCTGGCCTGGCTCCCTGCTCACCACCGCCTGTGGACGGGAGACTTCGCCACGAGGCCCCTGCATTTCCACTTCACCCGGCCCCATGCATCAGCTTTCTCTTTATATATATATATATATATAGTTGATTTTTTACAGAGAGGAAGAGAGAGGGACAGAGAGCTAGAAACATCGATGAGAGAGAAACATCGACCAGTTGCCTCTTGCTCACCCCCATTGGGGATGTGCCCGCCACCAAGGTACATGCCCTTGACAGGAATCGAACCTGGGACCTTTCAGTCTGCAGGCCGATGCTCTATCCACTGAGCCACACCAGCACGGACTTAGCCAAGAAGAGAGACCCCGGGGGCCCCGCAGCCTGCTGCTCTGCAGAGCCTGTGACGCAAAGCCCGGCCGCCTCTCCGCAGAGCACCTGCCCGTGGGGACCTGGGACCGAGGCCGGCCTGAGTGCAGCCTCCACAGGCTCAGCTCCATTGCAAACAGCTGGTCACCCGGAGGCGTTCTCGCTTTCCTTTGGGGCTGCGGCCTGGGAATCAAAGAGCAGGAGAAACACCGGGACCTTCTGTGCCGGCAGCTCCCTGTCAGCCGGGAAGGTCGCCGGCAGCTCCAGGCACTGGGTCAGGCGGGCCCTGGTCCAGCCGGGACCCGGAGCCGCCGCTGGAGACGGTGGAGCTGCGGTGCTGGTGTCTGTCAGTGCCGGGCTCAGACCCTCCGATATGTCAGCTGCTTTGACACGTCGGATGATTTGTTTGCATTAATAAACAGCGTGCTGAGGTGCAGGCCTGGTTTTAAATAGCTTACATCCATCACCCTGTCTGGTCTGGGAGCACGGCCCCGGGAGGTAAACCCGTACCCCCCCCTCTTCGTTACGTGAGGGAGGGAAGCAGAGCAGCCCCTCGGCCAGGGCCCCGCAGGGCCGGTGCTGGCCCCCGTTCGCCTAGCCCTGCGGTCGGCAAACCGTGGCTCTGGAGCCGCATTCGACCGGCATATCCACTTCTTCTAACGCCACTTCTCCAAAATAGATTCGCCCAGCTGAAACCGGTGTGGCTCAGTGGATAGAGCGTGGGCCTGCCAACTGAAAGGTCCTGGGTTCGATTCCAGTCAAGGGCATGTGCCTTGGTTGCAGGCACATCCCCAGTAGGGGGTGTGCAAGAGGCAGCTGCTCGATGTTTCTCTCTCATCAATGTTTCTAACTCTCTCTCCCTCTCCCTTCCTCTCTGTAAAAAATCAATAAAATATATATTAAAAAAAAAAATCAATAAAATATATTTCCAAAAAGTAGACTCGCCCAGGCCAAAAACAAACTTCTGCACACTGTCCGTGCGCGCCCGCACGTGGTGTTCTGTGGGAGAGCCACATGCAAGGGGCCAAAGAGCCGCCTGTGGCTCACGAGCTGCAGTTTGCCGACCACTGGCCTAGCCCCGTCTCAGTGAGAAAACAGACTTCTGTCTCCACGCGGCCTCTGATTACGAGGGACTGCGGTTAAACCTTTATTAGACCCACTGACCGTATTTGTTTAGGTTAATGCTAGCTAAGGGCACAATAGTTCAGATACAATTTCAGAATTCTGAGGCAATAAAACTGATTGTATTGCAGGCACTCGTTTCACGGGCGGAGATATGAAAACGTAGTCATGTTCCTCCACGCCAGCTCGTCCGATACAGCCAGGCGGACTCCGTATGCATAAGCTCCTGTGCACATGTTCAATGAAAATTTCATGTGGCCTTATAAAGAAAAACGCTACCGTTTGCATGAAGGAAGGTTCATTTTCTTTCTTCCTGCTTGCTTAATTTTTCTCAAGTGGTTATTTGGGAGAATAATGTTTCCTCGCTCCACCTTTCACTCCATTTAATTGAAATAGTAGATTAAGTAACATAACGGAAGGGATTTGTGCTCTTTTTATAGTTATGTCACCGATAAAGAAATTATTTTGCTCGTGTAAGAGCAAGTCTAGTGACTAGTCAATCGCAAAGGCAGCACGTAGGTCACAGGTAAAACCTCGTTGGCGCAGAAATATGTCAGCTCTGACTTTTCTGCACGCAGTGGGATGACAGCATAGGTCCCAGGAGGGAGCCTGCTGGAATGCAGAGTCCCAGGCCCAGCCTGAGACCTGCTGAGTTCGCCACCACATCTGGACAGAATCCCAGGTGCCGGGGCCCTTGTCCCAGCCTCACCAAGGGGTTCTCGGCAATCCGGAGAAAGGGGCTGATGCGTAGATTCAAGAAGGAGTCAAAAGACAAAAGATAATTTTGAAAGGCGTTGGGGGTCAGAGGTGCTTCAGCTAAAGCCCTGGTTGACAAACTACGGCTCGCGAGCCACATGCGGCTCTTTGGCCCCTTGAGTGTGGCTCTCCCACAAAGTACCATGACCTGCGCGAGTCTATTTTGAAGAGGTGGCATTAGAAGAAGTTTAAGTTTTGCCAAGACCGGTTTGGCTCAATGGATAGAGCGTCGGCTTGGGGACTGAAGGGTCCCAGGTTCGATTCTGGTCAAAGGCATGTACCTTGGTTGCGGGCATATCCCCAGTAGGGGGTGTGCAAGAGGCAGCTGATCGATGACTCTCTCTCATCGATGTTTCTAACTCTCTATCTCTCTCCCTTCCTCTCTGTACAAAATCAATAAAAATATATTATTAAAAAAAAAAAGAAGTTTAAGTTTAAAAAATGTGGCTCTCCAAGGAAATTTCAATCGTTGTGCTGTTGGTATTTGGCTCTGTGGACGAATGAGTTTGCCGACCACTGGGCTAAATGAACTGAAGACTACCTCCTTGACTCAGGACCCTGTGCTTTTATTAACACAGTTTGTCCTAAAGCGAGGTGGAGATACACACTTCGAAGGGTAGGGTTTACAGAAGCATTGTCAGATGGAGGAATAGCCCACAGCTGTTCAGGTGTTTGGCCAACAGGAGGCAGTAACATGCTCTGAGCTGTCTGGCAGCAGACCGTTATCCCATTCAGGTTTGGGAGAGCTGCCCTCAGCCATCCCAGAAGATCCAGCCCTGCTGACTCGCTGGAATTGCGTCCGGCACCCTTGGAGCTGTGTGCACGCAGGATGGAGTACTGCTCAGCCCCGCCCTGCACCGCGTCTTCCTTCCCAGTGGCTTAAGGCCCGTAAGAAGCCGGAATCTGGCTCATTATCCGTGATTAGCAACCTTCGAGGGGGCGGGGAAGGAACCTTGGCGCTTCAAGTCCAAGTGACGGATTTCAAACTGGGCACCGCCCCTGCTGGGGCCCTGAGCCCTCCCCTTCTCCACGCAGCTCCTTGGGAATCCCTGACACTCGCTGAGCCGCGCGCAGTCCAGTGCGGGCACCTGACAGAGCTCAGCAGGGCTGCTTGTTTGTGAGTCTTGCTCCTCTTTCTCTCCCCCCGCCCCTCCCACAGATTATGTTCTGTGGAATCAAAACTCGGTAAAATCAAAGAAGTTACAGGCATTGAAATATTTCACAATTTGCCATGGAGTTCTCAAAGATTGCTTTTACATAATTTAGAATTTACTTGGAACAGGTTTAGCAATGTTCCAGATGTCTTCCAATGTTCCAGGTCAACTCCTTCGAAATATGTCACGAATCAAGTAACTAATGTTCCTGAGAGACAATCTAAGGGATCCGGAGGCTAATGTACACACAGACCGAACAGCGGAACAACCAGTCGCGCACTGACCACCAGGGGCGAAGGCTCAACGCAGGGGCTGCCCCCTGGTGGTCAGTGCGCCCCCACAGGGGGTCACCGCCCAGCCCGAAGCCAGGCTCATGGCTGGTGAGCACAGCAGCGGTGGCGGGAGCCTCTCTCACCTCCACAGGGGGATGTCTGACTCCTGGGAGCAGGTGTAAGCTGCGATCGGACATCCCCCAAGGGGTCCTGGACTGCGAGAGGGGGTAGGCCGGGCTGAGGCATCGCTCCCTCCCCAGTGTATGGATGTCGTGCACTGGGCCTCTAGTTACATATAAACACGACTAAATCAGTTATAACTAGAGCGTGCTGAGCATGAATCTTCATAGTAAAACCATGTGATTCTCAGGTGCAAGCACTTCTAACATGAATAGCGACACACCCAGGTTCTGCCTCGGTGTCACCTGCCCAACCCATCTATCCTGTCAGGCTTCTGGCCGAACCTGTGCCAGAGTCACTAAGGCTCTCAAGCAGGTTGTCTGGAGAGTAATAAAGTCTTAATTTTTGCAAAAACGTTCTGTGTGTAATTCTTCAGATCTAAAGGAAATGAAAGGCGGGGATCTGTCTTCTTACATCAGTAAGATAAATCGTGTCACAGTCATAATGGAGGTGGAAGCATTTGTAGGAAAATTCTGAACTGTGTAAGACACATCATTTACATTCATCCTCAAGAAAATGAGGCTCCCTTTCGCCATCTTAAAAACAAATATCGCCCAGTGGGCGTGGCTCCGGGGCTGAGCATGGACCTATGAACCAAGAGGCCATGGTTGATTCCCGGTCAGGGGAACAGGACCAGATTTTGGGCTCGATCCCCAATAGGGGGCGTGCAGTGAGTGGTCCTCTCTCATCATTGCTCTTTCAGAGACATTAATATCTCTCTCTCCCTCTCGGAAATCCATAATATGTAGACTTCATCTTATAAAATTACTGTAGTTTTAATTCTACAAACTTAGGAAGTAAGCCTGGATTTTGTAAGAAGGATACATTTTCAAAATGATATGCTTTTAAAATGTTAGTTAAGGTTATATTTCATGATAAAAGTAGTCAATATTATTTTACATCTTGACATCCTATCTCAATACAGAAAGACAGTAAAGAACAGTTTTCTATAAAATTGTGCAAGTGGATATTAAACTATTACTATTTGCATTTTAAACAATAATGTGTAAAGAAATGAATACCTTTAAAAAATCATTACAAGAAATGAATATTAGATGCTTATGTACTATCTGAAAGTAAGTGTTGTTTAGGTAGAGATGCCATATGTTGAGATGAAGGAGTTTGAGCTAATTGTGTGAAGTGAAATACATTAGGGAAAGAATGCCTTCAGATTGAGACATGAGCGAAGTTGAAGGCTTAAAGTGAAGGAGAATGAGGGGCCAAATCGCCCACCAGCTCGTTGATGCCTGAAATTGAAGTGTGGAGGCAGAATTCATTCCACCCAAAGCTCTCACTTCCTGCTAAATTGCCTTTCATAGCTCAGTAAGACCTGCCTTTTTTAAATTGCAGATGACTTGACAGGTAGAGAGAATATTGAATATCGTCATAGCCACACTCAGGTTCCCTAAAGGGGGCGTTTAAATATGGATGACGCCTGGGTGGGAGCCTCATCAGTTGGAATCCCAGCAGTCAAGGCTGCTATCTAAAGGCTGTCCACAGCTCCTGGGGGGAAGAGCGGGTCACTGGGAAGTAGATGGTGTTTGTTTAGAATCATTTAAGTGAGTCACTTCAGCGGTATGAACTGTAGGCGCTGAAGACTCCGTCTGTCGCTTCTGATGCCATTGTTTCCTCATGAAGGCTATCCCCTAACTAGCCTTGGTGGGCAGAGTTCAGAGTTCGCTGAACAGGGAATGGAAAAGCTTGCCTCAAACCTGGGAGCCTTGCAGGATGAGGGACATAGGAATGATTTTCTTTTGCAGTAGAGTTCTGTTATTTCCACTCTGTGGGTGGGAGCTGGCTCTGTAGAGTTTTATTTTCTAATTGGTGATATAGAACCACCACATTTAAAAAATATATATTTTATTGATTTTTTTTTTTTTTTTTTTTTTAAAGAGAGGACTGGAGAGGGATAGAGAGTCAGAAACATCGATGAGAGAGAAACATCAACCAGCTGCCTCCTGCACACCTCCTATTGGGGATGTGCCCGCAACCAACGTACATGCCCTTGACCAGAATCGAACCTGGGACCTTTCAATCCACATGCCAATGCTCTATCCACTGGACCAAACTGGTTAGGGCTAGAGGTTTGTTATATCCACTCTGTGGGTTGGAGCCGGCCCTGGCTCTGCAGAGTTTTGTTATAACCATCCGATGGTTGAAATTAGTTCTTACTCTGGCCTTTTAAAGGCGAAGGGCACTGGATGCCACCTAAGGAAAGCCATGCGGTGCTGCAGTAGAACCAGGGCCACCAATAACAGAGGGGCGGGAGGCGGGGAGGCAGGAGAGGAAGAGCTGGTGGAATCCACGTGTGAAACCTCATTACAACATCATTAACCACTAACAAGCTGGTCGCGTTGGGAGCGGGTGGGTTTTCTCCCTGGAAATACCACTTCACACGCTTCTGTGTAAAAGTGACATCACACTGCGTATCCAGCGGTAACTCCCGTTTGTTTACGCTGCACCCATGCTGACAGGCGAAGCACCTGCCAGGTTCTGCTGTCGGACTGTGCTTGTGGTTCCCTGGCTGAGGAGCATTTAGGTTGCTTCACTATTTCCATCCAGGCTTTACACATAGACAGAGCAGGGAGGTCAGGCGGCTTCACTCTGGGGTAGACTACCTTTTCTAAGACCCGTTCCCCGCTCAACAGCTCTGAGGACATGGCCATCCCTTCCTGTCATCGGTGAAGGGAGGTACAATTATCACTCCCTCAGGGAGAGGTTCTGAAACCCAGGAGCTAACACAGGTAAGACGTTAACAGCATAACAAGCTGCACAATAATGTTGCCTCGCGTTATTATAAATTCTTTTTCAAAAACATTCTCATATATGCGTCTTCTACACACATGTGTGAGTTTCTGTAGGAAGTGCTGAGTCTTAGATCCCATGTGTGTCTCTAATTTTATGAGCGGCTGCAAACTACAAGATACTGCAAAATTGCTTTCCCAAGGAGACTTTACAGATTATACTTTCCTCGGCAAGGGATGGAATTCCTTTCTTCCGCACTCCCTCTCCAGCACCGGGTGTGTGCAAGGCGTTTCCCAAGACTGAGTGGAAACGCCGTTTTATTGGGGCCTTTTTTTCCGTGTCCCTAGTGACACGGAGAGCAAGCACACTGCCATCTGCCTGTGGCTACCTGGGCTTCTCCCTGGGCTGTTTGCCTATTCCTAGCCCTTCTTTTTCTGTCTCTGTTTGAGTTAAATTGACTTTCCTCACCTCACTGGTTTGCAGGGAGCTTTAATAGTTCTGAATAGAAAGAGTGGCTGGAATGTTCACATTTTAGTAAAAGTTTGAAATTTCAGCGTAAGGTTTATCAAAGATGGCACATTTCATGCCTATTTAATAAAGTTATTTTATCTGTTCCATTACTTCTGGAAGTGACACATGTTTCTCTGATGTTATTTACCCCCCTAAGATTGAGTAAGTTTTTATAGATGTGGTAATACAGAAGGTATTATTTTGTCCCATTTTTATAGCATAATTTATAAAATAGACTGCTAAATACATGAGACAGATCAGCACTAGGAAATGCCCAAGCTGAATACACACACTGGGGAGGGGACCCCATATAAACGGGAGAGCCAGAGACCCAGCCACCAGGGATCCCCACACTGAGGTCCCCCCAGGAGGGCCAGCCAGGTTCCCACAGGCAGCATCGGGCCAGCCGCTCCGGGCTGCCGGGCGGGGAACACGCTGAACCAGACCACAGCGTTCTGTCCTGAGCGCCTGGCCTCAGGGGACACTGTGACCGAGCCCAGCCTGGGGGGGATCGGACCTCGGGGACCGAGCCAGGAAACTGCCCAACTGCGCCGAGCCGCCATCCTGTCCTCTGCCACGGGATGGGGAGCCGAGAGGCCCCCTGAGTCCCAGTCCGGAGCTCGGGCTCCCTGAATCCGACACCAGCATAGCCCGGGGCGCTCCCCCCGGCTCCCACATCACTGAACGCCTGTCTGCCCAGCACCTCGTGTCCTGCCAGGAGGAGAAAGGGCAGGGCGCCGGAGGCCAGTCCCACGGGCCAGCGGGCAGGGCAGAGAGGAGCCAGGAAGCCCCTGGACAGTGGAATCGGGAAACAGACAGCGTTTAAGCAAGGCCAGGCCATGGGAGCCATGCACAGCCGGCGAATGGACACAGGTGTTACCTCCCCGCATGTGAAAATGACCTGTGTACAGTCTGGGTGATTGACGAGTCAGCGGTAAGCACGGCCAAAGGGCGAGCGAGGAGCGGAATCACGCGGACGGAGGCCACAGGCGTTCTCTGTATTCACTGTCAGTGAGGCCGTCACTGACCTCCATTGGCCTCAGCTTCCACACTGACATCCACAGGTTAACGTCCCCTTTATCCGCAGTTCCTTCTGAGGACCGGGTGAGTGGTCAGTGCAGTGTTTGGCTTAGTAGCCATGGTGATGCATACAGATCAGTGCTATCATCCCTCCATGTTACTCTCTAGCCAACTAATTACCAGATAACCAATTACTGCTGATGTATTATTTTCATGCCTATATACATTTTTAGACATTATTTTTATTTTTATATGCTCTACTCCTAAATAGGCCCTTATTTTATTTTTCTGAAACTTAGAGAAAAATCTGGCTCGTTATAGAAATATAGTTCAGCTAGGTATATGCATACTATTACCATTTAGCCACATTTATTATATGTAACATTGTCTTCTTGGCCCACGTGTCAGTAACGTATCCCAATACCAGTGAGCTCTGACGGCCTTATGGATGCATTGAAGTGCTCCCGAGCTGCTGACAGGATTAAGGATGGCCATAGAGCTTCCCATCAACACCTGCGCGATGGGCACGTTCTAAACACGGCAGCAGGAGCTCGCAGGTGGGCAGCCACGTAGTGACTCACTAAAAACAGCACATTTAAAACTTTTCCATTTATTTGTTGATTTATTTTTAGAGAGAGGGAGAGAGAGAGAGAGAGAGAGAGAGAGAGACGAGGGGAGAGCGAAACAGGGGCGTGCATGCGTTGGTTGCTTCTTGCAGATGCTGACCAAACGTCGAACCCGTGACACACTGGGACAGCACTCTGGCCAACAGACAGGGAGTTTGGAAATGGACCCTTACAACGGTTCTGATACGCACTTAGGGCGGAAAGAATGTGGCAAGTACCGCGGCTGGAGAATATTTCACTTTCAATAACGCATCTCCACCACCGACGTCTTTAGGAGAAGTTGTTCCTGATCGGAATCCAGCCACCAAACGAGGCCCCAGCCCAGCGGCTCCTGGGACCCCTCAGCTCTGAGGCCCCCGTGCTCTGAGGCCCCCGCGCTCCTGGGACGTGGTCCCTCGGTCTCGAACGAAAGTCAGCGGGCACGTTGCATCCTTCTCACGCTGTGACTCTCTCTGACCACCACCCTTTGGCAATCTAGCTTAAACAGTAGGTTTATCATCATTGAATCATTTCCCGAAGGTAATCCCATCCTTTCCCTATCTAGCGTGGCGGGAATACATCCATCCTCTCTAAGCTAGCGCTTGGGATCAACCACAGTTTTGTTTTGTTTTGTATAAATTTAAGTCCTCAGTGAAAACTTTTGACTTCTTATCTTGGAAATAATGAACGACAGATGGCAGAGTTGACAAAAATGGGAATTGTAGGTCTTATTTCAGAATGTTGAACGGGGCTTTGGAGATGTTGTTAAACGGATATTAGCGCTGGCCTTCCTGACCCCCGAGGTCAGGGACATGCGAGGACGGCACTGAAGACGGGTCTGGAGCTCGAGCAGGAGAAAGAGGCCCGGGAGCCCTGGACATCAGTCTGACACAGCGGCCACGGTCAGTCTAGTTGTTGGAAGGAGAAGACTCCAGTGCAACAGATTACAGGAGCAAAGGCCTCCCGTGCTGTGCTCCCAGCAGGAGGGGAGGTGGCAGGGCTGGCCGGGAGCTGTGACATCACACTGCGCTCCCCTCATCCTGACCGCATTCCCGCCCACAGAGAGGGGGGCGGCCACTCCTTCCCGGGAGGACAGGGCGTCAGGCAAGTGGCAAGGTTGCCATCTTGCTAAACCCAGTTCCCACACTTAGGGTTTAATGCGCGTATGATAGCCACCGCGTGTGGGTCGCCGACTGTTCTAGAAAAGCGATGTCCTTGCGGGGATCTGCCCCTGACGGAGACCTGTGACGTTCTGATCTCAACAATGGGCCACGGCGGGAATGCCTGGAGCCGAGAAGCACAGCGGCTACGGGTCCGCTTTGTACACTGCGATCAAAATGTCAGGGACGCAGAAAGCAAATGGCGCAAAAGGTGTCTTTCAGGATCGATTCCGCTAAGAAAACAACCACAGGCCCCTGCGAAGCGCCACCCGGAGGCCCTCACCCTGCTTCCAGGGAGGGTCCGAGGGAGAGCTTCCTCTCGCCACGCCTTTCCCCGGGGACATTCCCTGGGGTCCAGTGTTGACGCAGACGGAGGGATCTTAGATTCATGGGGATCTCCGGCTCCAGCCACGGGCAGTTTGGGCAGTTCAGGCATCTGTCCTTTCAGGCAGAGATAGAGACCCTGCCTTTGAAGTGGAATCACAATGAGTTTCCTAATTTTCATAATTAAATATCAACTAAGATAATGTCATGCCTGGCGTGTAGAATCTGTAGACTTTTTCCACTCGGTCCGTGAGGGGTCTCAGCTCAGAGGGCTGAGCGAGTGGGGCCTGAGGCTTCCAGAACGCGGAGGGGAAAGGCTGCAGGGAGGACGGGCTGGGGGGGGACAGGAGGCCCCCCGGCTCCACTCGGGGCAGGAGAGCCCCGCCACCCCCCCGTGGGGACAGGAGCGGGTACAGGGCCGTGAGGGGCGGCATGCTGGCTGAGATGCTGGGACTTCACTTCGCTGTAAACTAGGTTACGTGCCTTGGGCAGGCAGAGCCCAGTACGTGGCTTCAAAGAGCCGAGGCCGCAGAGATTGTGATGGAAAATTCCAGGAAACCGCAGTGAGCTGAGGGACCGGCTGCGTCCCAGGTGCACTCGGCCAGTGGACAGCTCCTGGGGGACCAGGGGGGCCGGGTGACAGGGTGGGGTGGGGTGGAAGATGGGCCCCAAGTCCTCAGGGAGAGAACGGCCCCCGGGGCCTGGGCCCGCACCTCTCCCGGGAACAGGCGGTCTCACTTTTGGGGCAGAAGATGTTCTTTGGACACCAGCGCTCTAACCACGGACACACAGTAATCAGCTCTCCTCACGGCGCCCAAACCTCAGATCCCGGCGCCTCCGGTGCCCTCCCCTGCCTCGGGGCGCCCTCCCCTGCCTGGGGGTGCCCTCCCCTGCCTCGGGGTGCCCTCCCCTGCCTCGGGGCGCCCTCCCCTGCCTCGGGGCGCCTTTCCCTGCCTCGGGGTGCCCTCCCCTGCCTGGGGGCGCCCTCCCCTGCCTGGGGGCGCCCTCCCCTGCCTCGGGGTGCCCTCCCCTGCCTGGGGGTGCCCTCCCCTGCCTCGGGGTGCCCTCCCCTGCCTCGGGGCGCCCTCCCCTGCCTGGGGGTGCCCTCCCCTGCCTGGGGGTGCCCTCCCCTGCCTGGGGGCGCCCTCCCCTGCCTGGGGGTGCCCTCCCCTGCCTCGGGGCGCCTTTCCCTGCCTGGGGGTGCCCTCCCCTGCCTCGGGGTGCCCTCCCCTGCCTGGGGGTGCCCTCCCCTGCCTGGGGGCGCCTTCCCCTGCCTCGGGGTGCCCTCCCCTGCCTCGGGGTGCCCTCCCCTGCCTCGGGGTGCCCTCCCCTGCCTCGGGAGCCGCTCCTGCATGGAGACCTTGGCCTTGAGAGGGTCTGTAAGCTCTCCTCCCGCTGCCGGAGGCTGCAGCTCCGGAGCAGCTCGGAGAACGTGTGTTTACAGCAGCTGTGAGATTGCGAACGTTCTAGACAACAACAAGGCTCACGGTCTGAAACGAAGTTACCGAGTACAAAGCATATATTTTGTTATAAAGTCAGCTAAGAAAGACTATAAGCTACTAGAATCCAAACATGCATGTTTTATAAGAAGGACTATGTCATTAAGAATTTTGGCTCCAGCTGGTTTGGCTCAGTGGATAGTGTCGGCCTGTGGACCCTTAGGGTCCCAGATTCCATTCCGGTCGAGGGCAGCCAGTCAGTGATTGGCATATACATTATATGTTAATTTAGAATCATACATACACCAAACAATGACACACACCACAGCTTAACGCCAGCCTACATTCCTATGGAACAGTGGTTCTCCACCTTCCTGATGCCGCAACTCTTTCACACAGCTCCTCATGTGGTGGTGACCCCCAACCATAAAATTATTTTCGTTGCTACTTCATAACTATGATTTTGCTACTGTTAGAATCGTAGTGTAGATATCTGTGTTTTCCGGTGGTCTTAGGCTCTGCGGCTGCAGTTCTCAACTTGTGGGTCGAGACTGCTAGCAGGTCATCTAAGACCTTCGGATGAGAAAACTGTGGGACATGTACACCATGGAATACTCTGCAGGCATCAAAAAGAAGAATCTCTGACCTGTGAGACAGCCTGGAGGGACACGGAGAGCATGGTGCTGAGCGAAATAAGCCAGGCAGAGAGGGACAAGATCCCATGATCTCACTCACATGTGAATCTAATGAACACAACAACCTGAGCAACCAAACGGGACCAGAGGCAGGGGTGCCTGGAACAGACTGACGGATCCCAGTGGGGAAAGAGGAAGAGAGGAAGCAGAGAACATATGTGCACGCATGCATAGCCCAGAACACATACAATAGCGTGGGGAAGGCTTGGGGGAGGGTGGGGACTGGGTGGAGGGAGGTGTGGGGGGAAAATAGGGGACAGCTGTAGAAAATAGAAGTAAAAATAAAAAAAATAACTTAAAAACAAACTTAAAAAAGGAAGAAAGATCCATTTCTAAAAAATGTAAGAGAAATGGATATGGCAAATTAGGAAAACAATTGAAACAAACTTAACTGTATGTAGTTTTTAAAAATGTAAACTAAATGTGTTAATAGAATATATAAATGAAATGTAATAAATTCTTAACTCCAACAAAAATAATCAAGCAAAATAACCTAAAGAGCTCACTAAAGAGTTAAAGATATAAGCAGATAATTTCTGGGCAAAACATTATTCTTGTAATAGAAAATCTCATAGTTGCTTGATTTCTGCCATCTAATTTTACTTCTCTCTGAGAATGAGCCCATTAACAATATTTTATGACCTACAGTTCAGACGTTTAATTCTGTTCACACATGAGTTAATGTGCACCCTGAGCTGGGTTTTCAGTGTTAAGGTAGGTCAAGGTTTTTCCTTTCTAATTCTCAACTATAAATTTATATATAATTCATCACTGGATAACCCTAGCCCCACGGTAAAAGCATTGTAATATGTGGGTGAGTCATAAGATAGGAGATATTGCTCTGACTTAGCTGATTTTCTTTCCTCACCTATGAAGACTTCATTATTCTTTTTTTTAAAAAAAAAATTGTGTGTGTTAATCCTCACCAAGGATATTTTCCCCATTGCTACTCAGAGAGAATGGAAGGAGTAGAGGGTGGGGGGGAGGGAGAGAGAGAGAGAGAGAGAGAGAGAGATCAGTTGGTTGCCTCCTGCACGGGGCCCTGACTGGGGAGCACTGAACCGGCAGCCCAGGTGTGTGCACTTGACTGGGGATCGAACCCTCGGCCCTCTGGTAGGTGCGGGCTCCACGGGGAGCAAAGCCAGAGGCAGACCGGGGAGACAGAACGCTCCCTCTGCGGGAACATCTACAGGCTGCCTGCATTTCACTCTGTGCTGTCCACGGAAGGTTATCAATTATTTTCCTCTCCCCGGGGGACAGAATGCATTCCTGTTCTCTTAGCAATATGTTAAGACAGTGGTCGGCAAACTCATTCATCCACATTTTTGGGGGTTCCTTTACTCTGAAAAGATACTCTTGCTCCCAAATGCCGTATGCAAGAACTGTGCTTATTTACTATTATTATTTTAAAATATATTTTATTGATTTTTCATAGAGAGGAAGAGAGAAGGACAGAGAGTCAGAAATATCGATCAGCTGCCTCCTGCACACCCCCGACTGGGGATGTGCCCGCAACCAAGGTACATGCCCTTGACTGGAATCGAACCCGGGACGCCTCAATCAGCAGGCTGATGCTCTATCCACTGAGCCACACCAGTTCTGGTAAGAACTGTGTTTAAACCAACCGCGTAGGGGAGGACATGAAGCGTAGCTGATGCACATACGTAAGCAGAGAGAGAGATAAACAGCACAGTGATCTTTTCAAACCCCTATTATTGGCATCTGCAGATGCGCTCAGGGGAAGCGCCAATGGAGCTCACCTGCACATGTGGAAGGAATGCCTCTGGGGAAGAGCCAGGTGCACAGGTTCCCGTCACCTCTATCCTGAGGGAGGAAGGCATCCCTGCCGAATGGTTTTTTACGGAAACATTCGGTTCAACATCAGCCTCGCATAAAGAGGCATAGTGGAGCGGAGATAATAACAATAATGAGGTTTTTTAAAAACACTTCCTCGCCCTGAACCCATGCGGCAGGCATTTCCGAAGCAATCCCTCCGTGTTCTGGCAACAGAGAACCACAGACGTGCAAACCCACTTCCAGTGCGAGGAGAGCAGACAGACGTCGGACGATGACAGTACAGCACTCGGGGCCGCGCACACGTGATAAAACGTGCTCTTCGCCCTGCATGTGGATAGAAATACACCGCACGGCCGGCTTCTAACTGGCGTGTCTGACCGCACCGTCCGCGTGTGCTCTGTGGTCAATCACGTCATTTCCCTCTCCGTTGACAGGCTGTGTGTGAACTGGTCTTGGTCTTACCTTCCCGGTTGGGGAAGCTGCACAGTTGGGTGGATTTGATTATCAGGGTTTTATGGCACAGGGTTCTGTACGGGATGCAGTGAAGGTCTGCGACTGAACAGAACCCGGCCCAGCTGGTCTCCGGGGGCAGCTGCCGCTCTCCTCCTCGCTGGTCAGTCCCCGCAGGCAGGTGAGCTGTGGATGGTGGCGTCAGTCCCCGCAGGCAGGTGAGCTGTGGATGGTGGCGTCACTCCCCGCAGGCAGGTGAGCTGTGGATGGTGGCGTCAGTCCCCGCAGGCAGGTGAGCTGTGGATGGTGGCGTCACTCCCCGCAGGCAGGTGAGCTGTGGATGGCAGCGTCAGTCCCCGCAGGCAGGTGAGCTGTGGATGGTGGCGTCACTCCCCGCAGGCAGGTGAGCTGTGGATGGCAGCGTCAGTCCCCGCAGGCAGGTGAGCTGTGGATGGTGGAGTCGGGGGGGGGGGGGGGGCGAGGGGGGGGCGGTCTGAGCAGACGCTGTGGTCTCAGGCTCACATTGCCCTGGGAGCTGGCAGAGCCTGAAGATGCCAGAGGGCGCCCTCCCACCCACCGCTCCCGCCGAGGGCTCCACGTGGGGGTCTGAGCGGAGCCAACGGGCAGGAAAAGCAGCTCCGAGCCTCCGGCGCTGCAGAGATGAGACCCCGGGACCCGCCTCAGAGGTCACACGGGAGGGACCCGCCTCAGAGGGTCACGCATGCTATGATGGAAACAGGCGCCAGCTGGGTGTCTGCTGAAAACGGAACATTACTGTTGTCACAGAGAGAAGGCACGGGAACATCACAGAACTTTCTTACAAAGCAATTCAGCAAACAGGATGAAGAACGTGGTCACAGTGCTCTCGCTGGACTAGGAGCCCGGAACATCTCAGGGAGCTTGTGTTTAACCTTCATGCACGAGCCTGAACATTCTAGAAAGACGTGGCCGTGCCCTCGTCAATTTGCATAACGAGGAGAACATTCCAAGCTCCATGAGAACACGTCTAATTCGAGGACAATGCCAGCCGCCGCCTGCCCTTCCGAGCAGAATGGCCCCCTCCTGTTCCCATAACAGACTCAGACCCGGCTGGCATCCTGTGCTCGGTGCTCTGCAGAGCGGGCCGCCCCCGGGCGGGTCAGTCATGGGGAAAGCATGTGGTTCCGCTGGCCGGGCCGGCGGGGGCGGGCGGCGTGCATGCATCCTGACGTCACCTCAGCGCCCTTCTCAAAGGAGGCCTTGTTCAATATCGAACATGCATCAACAGAGCGAAATAAAACACGGCTCCTCCCCCTCTTCATATCCCGCTTCCTCTGCGTTCCGGAAGAGAAGGGGAAACCTAGTTCCCCGGGAAGGAAACCCCACAGTGTTCTTCTGAAACGCTTTCTAGGGGCTCCCCGGGTGAGCACTCACCGCGGCGAGGCGGCTGGAGGCGGGGAGAGCCAGGATGGCAGAGGAACCCCGGGTGAGGGCGGGGGTGGCTCACGCTCCGGAGAAAAAGGCCCACGAAGCCGTCCCGCCGTGCAGACCCCAGACGAGGAGCCCGCCGTGCACCCGCCAGGCCGTGGGCGGGTCGGCGGGTAAAGGCGGACCCAGGCAGGGACAGGCCGCATCCTCGGCCCGGCGGGCGGAACCCATGGACGGAGGGCCTCCCGCTGGCCAGTGAGTCAGCCTCTCGGGTGGGCCTCGCTCAGCAGTGTCTGTGCCAGGCGTGGGGCCAGACAATCGGGCGCGCTGCTCACGGCGCCGGAGAGACCCTGACAGGG
Organism: Nyctalus aviator; assembly: GCA_036971965.1. Taxonomy (NCBI): domain Eukaryota; kingdom Metazoa; phylum Chordata; class Mammalia; order Chiroptera; family Vespertilionidae; genus Nyctalus; species Nyctalus aviator. Next base: position 1,269,947 of record CM072928.1, on the reverse strand, counting down.
ACAGTACTACAGTTTTTTTTGTTGTTTTTGTTTTTTAAGTATATTTTATTGATTTTTCACAGAGAGGAAGGGAGAGGGCTAGAGAGCTAGGAATCAATGAGAGAGAATCATCGACAAGCTGCCTCCTGCACACCCCCTACCAAGATGTGCCCGCAGCCAAGGCCCATGCCCTTGACCGGAATCGAACCTGGGACCCCTCAGTCCGCAGGCCGACGCTCTATCCACTGAGCCACACCAGTGCTATGATTTTTGAAAGCCAGCACAAAAGAAGGGCATCGGATCCAAATGTGAGATTGGATTTCCCAGGAGAGACGGGGCTTCCTAGGTCAAGGTTAGAAGGACGGAGAAGAGTCCACAGAAAAGGCAGGTGGAGAAGGAACGTCCAGAAAGACCCGCGGCTAACGGGAGCCGCCTCCGGCCCAGACCAGTGCAGCTGGGGCGGCTGAGCGCCGAGCCCGGCCGGAGAGGGAGGGTCTGGAATGCTGACTGCGAGGCCCGGCGAGACGTCACCCTGCACTGCGGGGCAGCACAGGGCTTTCCGCAGAGCCTCAGCCAACACGGCGGCGAGGCATGACAGTCACGTTCACGATGACCAGAAAGGCTACCGCTCTGACTCTGAAAACGTTGAGGCGAGGAGAATAAAATGGAAAATAAAAAATGTTTAATATAATTTACTTGAAAGTGAAAAGTTTAAGTGTTCCTAAATGCTAAGTGTCATTTCACGTTAGCCCTATTCTCTCCCATTTCTGCACTTGATGCGATTTTTTATGTCTGTCTTTAGAGGGAACGGAAGCCGCCCCTGTGCTTTAGAGAGCCAACGGTGCTTGGCAGTGAAACGTCCCACAATCAAATCTTCCGTGAACGGACCCGCAGGGGGCAGTGGGAGGCAGGACCGTCTGATCCCACATGATGGACCCTCACAAGCTGGGAGGGACTGGCTTCAAGCGGAGGTGTGCCCCCACGGAGCAGGACGGGAAGCTGAGGCAGGAGGAGTTTACAAAAGTCACTCTGAAAGAAAGCCCTTCCCGAAAGTCCCCACGTGGAAGCGACAAGGTCTTTTTTTAGGGCTTTCATTGTGTTCAATTCTGGTCTCGAGAAAGCTGACTTGACCATATCCCTAGCCTGGTTAACCACCTGTGCTTTCCCGCCTCTCCAACTGATGTCCACAGAGGTGAAACATAACCGAACGCTACCTCTCACCTCTCACATCGCTCCTGCCCCAGCCGCCCCCTCCACCCCTCCTGCCCCAGCCCTCTCTGACATTCCACTCGGCTTCCGGCTCTTTCTTGTCTTTGGAGCTGTGGCCATAGAACTCTGATCCTCTCCAACGTGCTTTCTGGACGCCGTGTGCTTGGCCAGGCCCTAACGGTCCCTCAGGCACAGCCCACGGCGGGGCTTTGGAGGGGGTTCCCGGACACATCAGCACAGCCTCCCCCTTCCGGGTCCTCTCACCCGCGCTCCCCGTTCCCGGATACTCTCCTCCATCCGCGCCTCCCTCTCACTCCACACGAGATGAAGGCGGAGCGGCCGTGTCCTTGCGAAGGGCCATCTGAAACGTGGAAGGAGGGCCCCGCCCGGGATCTGCCCATCTGATCTGGCCCAGGGGAGCTCCTCAGGTCACAGAACAAAACTCCCCCCCGCTTCCTCCAGACTTGGTTAAAAGCTGGGCCCGCTGAGCACAGAGGGCCCCTGGGGGTGCTGGCTCAGCGGCCTCTGTGTACATCGCCCAGAGGAGAGGCCTGCCGGGCCCAGCGGCCTTGGCCGGTCACAGACGAGGCTCGGAGCTGAGACGCGGCCCTGGGAGGGGACCGGCCGCCCTGGGAGAACGGAGGCGGGACGGCCTCGTTCGCAGGCTGGGTGACAGGGTGTGGCAAACGGCAGCCGAGGTCGGGGCGTCCTGCCCGCGCTCTCCACCTCACACTCACCGTTTGTGTTGTTTCCTTTTCTTCTTTAAAGTAAAATTTTATTTCTCAATTACGGTTTATACACGATACCCCCTTGGCCCCAGGTGTGCAGCATAAGGACTAGGCATTCCTATAATTTATACAGTGTCACCCTGACCCCACACAGAGTTAATGAAACATCGTGGATGATATCCCCACGGCTGCTTTTATAATTGGCAATTTGCATATCTTAACCCTCCCCCTTTCCCACCCGTCCCCTTAACCCTCCCACCCCCCTCCGCTAGCAACCATAAGCATGTTCTCTGATCTACGGGTTTGTTTCTGTTTTCTTTGTTCGTTTATTTTGGGTTTTAGATTCCACATAAAGGGAAACCATATGGGATTTGCTTTTCTCTGTTATTTCACTTAGCATAACTCCTGCTATGACCATCCATGTCCTCGGCAATGGCAAGATTTCACCTTTTTAAGAAACATCATTGAGTGATGTTCCATTGTGTATATGAAACACATCTTCCTTACCCACGTGTCTATCAATGGACAAGTGGGTTGTTTCCATATCTTGGCTATGGTCAATAATTCTGCAATGAATATACGGATGTATACGTCTTTTCAAATTAACGTTTTGGGTTTCTTCCGGTAAATGCCAGGAGGTGAAATGGCTGGGTCCATCTCTGGCTCTTGGTATAGCCTCTGTTTGCCATCTAACGTGTCTGATATCAATATGGCCACCAGGACTTCCTCGTCTCCATTGGCATGAAGTATCGTTTCCATTTTGCTAGGCACAGAGTCTGCGTGTCTTTCGATCTCGGATGGGTCTCTATCAGGCAGCATGCATACAGGTCTCATTCTCCTCACCGTGTAGCCACCCTGTGCCTTTTGATGGGAACACATCTATTTACATGTAAAGAACTATGATTGGGATGTAGTGATTGCCATTTTATTATATTTACTTATTTCCTAGTATTTATCCCTAAAGAGGTCCTTTTAACCCTTCTTGTCATGCTGTTTGGTGGTGATGAGCTTCTTCGGCGTTGTCTTATCTGGGAGTGTGTCCCGTGTCCCACACCATCTGCTTCCTTCCAGCCTGTCCGGGTGCCTGTGGTCAGGCTCAGACACAGATGAGGATAGATGCCCCTGGTGCTCCTTCGCTTTTCTGACATGCATAATGTCCAGCAGGCGGGATGGAGCTGTCATGCTCCCGGCAGCTCAGGGGAGGCCCTGGCGTGGTCTCAGCGCTTCTCTCTGTTGCCTGCCATGTCTGTGCGGCTGTGACATCTTGCTGCTCATTCCTATGCCCTTCCCCCGCCCCCGGCTCCCTCCTGGGTCGCCTGCGCTGCAGACCTGATGTCATTTCTTCCAGAACGGCTGCTGGACCTGCTGCTTCAATATCCTATCCCTGCTCTTGCCCCGCTGAGCCCACCCCCACCTCCTCCTTCCCGCTGCCCAAGGCTCCACGCAGGTGATCCTGAGCACCCACCCCGCTCCGGTCCTGGAGTTCACACTGAGCACCCACCCCGCTATGGTCCTGGAGTTCACACTGAGCGCCCACATGCTCTGGTCCCAGAGTTCACACTGAGCACCCACCCCCACTCTGGTCCCGGAGTTCACACTGAGCACCCACCCCCACTCTGGTCCCGGAGTTCACACTGAGCACCCACCCCCACTCTGGTCCTGGAGTTCACACTGAGCACCCACCCCGCTCCGGTCCCGGAGTTCACACTGAGCACCCCCTCCAGTCCCCCGGAGTTCACACTGAGCACCCACCCCACTCTGGTCCTGGAGTTCACACTGAGCACCTACCCCACTCTGGTCCCAGAGTTCACACTGAGCACCCACCCTGCTCCGGTCCCGGAGTTCACACTGAGCACCCACCCCACTCTGGTCCTGGAGTTCACACTGAGCACCTACCCCACTCTGGTCCCAGAGTTCACACTGAGCACCCACCCCACTCTGGTCCTGGAGTTCACACTGAGCACCTACCCCACTCTGGTCCTGGAGTTCACACTGAGCACCCACCTGCTCTGGTCCCGGAGTTCACACTGAGCACTCCCCTCTGGTCCCGGAGTTCACACTGAGCAACCACCCCGCTCCGGTCCCCGGAGTTCGCCTCGGTGCTCCCATTCCGCTGCAGACCGGGTCTCACGCCTGTGTTCTAACACCCAACCCTCCAGCTGACAACCTGCAGTCCTTGCCTGTTTTTTTTCTATTTTTAAACTCAAAAAGGTATCTGAGCGGATTCCCAGGAGCCTAATGTCAGCTTTTCTTTACTCCTGTTTTTGAGTTTCTTCTTTCTCCCCACCCCCCACCCCCTTCTCTGAGAGCAATACCACGTGTCCGGATTACTTCCCTTTAGTGACCATCAGACCCTCCAACGTTCTCTGTCTCCCTCTCTCCTTAAATTCTGTCTAACACCTCGTACTTATTAAGAAAATCCTCCTGGCCTCTCTCTTCTCATCCTCCCCCCGCCAGCCCCTGTGTGTGTGAAAACCGAAAATAGCGTTTGGCTTAGGGACCGTCTCCCTTTGGTGTCTGGCTGATTAGGAGCAGAGTTTGGAGCCTGTGATTGTGTGTGCTTGTATATTTACTTCATTAGCGGGTGCTAATGTGCGATCCGAGAGACTCCATGGGCGGATGTCACCCTGGTAATGAGCCCCGTCTGCACCGAGCCACACTCCGAAGGGAGAGAGGCCCATGGTCAGATCGGGCTCCTCTGTGTAAACATGCCGGGCTGATCAGAGCCTGGTGCCTCTTTCTGGGGGAGGAGAGGGGGGCCCAGTGGTGCTGGCTGTTTACACCGAGCTGTCCTTCCTCGGAGGCACGGGCCGATCTGGGCTGTGACCGAGGGATGAAGCATGCACTTGCTCTTCAGCCATGTGAACGCTAGTGCCAGATGGAAGTTCAGTGCACATGCACTTTAATACTGAGATTATGGAACCCTCATGTACTTAACTCAAATTATTACATGTATGTCTATGTACCCACTAGTTCTCAGAGAGACTTTGGCTAGACAGACATCCAGAATCACACTGTATTTTTCCCCCATTGATTTTAGATAGAGTGGAGGGAGGGAAAGAGAGAGGATGAGAGAGAGAGAGAGAGAGAGAGAGAGAGAGAGAGAGAGAAAGAAAAAGAAGAGAGGGAGAGAGGGAGAGAGAGAAACACTGATGTGAGAGAGGCACATGCACCTAAACTGGGGCTGGGGAATCAAACCCTTTGATGGAAGGGACTCTCATCACTGACCCACACTGGCTTAGGGCCAGAATGACACTTAGTGACTTATTTTACATTGGTTTCTTATGGCTCAACAAAATAATTTTATGTGTCAAGTCACCCAGTTATTGAAAAATATCTTGTATTTGAATATAAGTTTATAAAATTACCATTTCCCTAATATCACTTACTTTTAAATTTATTTGGTAAAACGTGAGGTTAGACATAGATGCATCATTGCAAATACATGTGCAAACTAGACATGCATATCCCCTAGGAATACGGTGGTGAGTTTACAAATGTGAATAAATTATGTATCTTGGGTTAAAATGTTAACAATGAAGTCTAAATGCAAAAGGGTAGGGTTTCGAGCTGAGAGTGTGAGCTTTGTTCCTACAAACAACTTACCCCCAGACCACTGCTCTAAGATCGGCCTCCCTGCTTCTTCTTCTTTTTTTAAAAAAAATATATTTTATTGATTTTGTACAGAGAGGAAGGGAGAGAGATAGAGAGTTGGAAACATCGATGAGCGAGAGTCATCGATCAGCTGCCTCTAGCACACCCCTTACTAGGGATGTGCCCGCAACCAAGGTACATGCCCTTGACCGGAATCGAACCCGGGACCTTTCAGTCCCCAAGCCGATGCTCTATCCATTGAGCCAAACCGGTTTCAGCCTCCCTGCTTCTTTTTAAAAAATGCATTTTATTGATTTTCCAGAGAGGAAGGAGAGGGATAGAGAGTTAGAAACATCGACCAGCTGCCTCCTGCACACCCCCTACTGGGGTTGTGCCCACAACCCAGGTCCATGCCCTTGACCAGAATTGAACCCGGGAATACTGAAAGGTAACTCACACATGTAGCAGCCCCCTCTTCCCTCGCTCTGTGGACCAGGAGTGAGGTGTGCGTTTCTGCTTAGGTGACTGTCGACTCTTCTTTCCTGACCTCTCTCACTGTGCTCACTGCCAACACAGGAACTCCAATTAAATATGCTTGTTTCATTTCCCTGCTGGATCAGCCTTGGTCCTCTGGCTAGCTATACATTAGTAGAGTCGGCAAACTCTTAGAAAACAACCCCCCCAAATCACAAAAGCAAACACACGCACACACTCACGCACGCTGAGTGGTATTTATCACTGTAATGACGACCTACATATTCACCGTGGTCTAAAGAAATGGTTTGTAATTCACTCTATGTATCAAATCATATTTAACTTTCTTTTCTATCTATTGGCTTTTAGGTATACTCTAATTCCTATAACTTCTCTCCAGGGTTTTTATTTTCTCTGGTTAAATATATTTTTATTGTTGACAGTGTTACAGATATCTCCCATTTCCCCCTTCCCCCTCCCCCCACCCCAGGCCTCCCCCCCGCGTTGCCCGTGTCCATGGCTGTGCAGGTAAGTTCCTTGGTTCCTCTCTTCTCGTCCCCTCACCCCCACACGGAGGCGTGTCCATATGTCCGCTTTCACCAGGTGTGACCTGGTCCCCGCGATGGACCGCTCAGTGCAGTGTTTCCACTGAGGAGCCCTAGGAGGGCCATCAGGAGGGCAGCGGCAGAGCAGGGAGCGGGGGGAGGGCTGTCCGGCTCTGAGCTGGCAAAGCTCTGGTTGTCCCCGGGCCAGTGGGACCGCCGAGGGCGGCGGATCCGGAGCGGCCTGCCTCTCGTCTCCCGACCGGACGTGCTGCCTGGCCTGTGTCCCCGGGCCCCTCACGCTCCTCTGCAGGTTACACAGGGGCCGAGAGTGCTGCCTAGTGGTTAGAGCAGCTGACAGTGCATTTCCCTTTTAGAGACGGACGTCCTGAGCCCCGGGAGTTTGCTCTGCCCTCGGCCACAGGGTCCTGTCTCTGAGGTTCCCGTTCATCCTCATCTCCGTCATGTAAACACCCTTTTAACCAGGGCGAGGTCTCGGGCTGGACGGGAAGGCGGGCTGAGACTCTCCCCTCTGAGAGATGACAGTCGGTGGTCTGTGAGTGGTGTGCTTGGTTACTGACCAAGCGGGGAACGAGCTTTTCGAGCTGCACCGAGCGCACTGCGTGTCCTCAGCGAGGGCGGGGCCTGCGTGTGGACCCCACGGGGGGCCAGTCACACAAAGAGAGTCTTTCTCTCCACGGGACGGCGTGCGTGTTAGACGTGTGATCGCGTCCGACCGTTTGATTTCCTCCTTCCCGCCTCGGCACGGCGCTGGGAGCGAAGCATGCGCTACAAACGTTCTGGGACGAAGGAGACTGGAGCTCTCGCACGTGAGGCCTCACGAGCACGGACACGCCTTCCCATCCGTGTCCGAGGGAAGCGGCCTGTAGCAGGCTGCGGGGCGGCCCCCGGAGGGAAGCACGCAGGGGCCGGAGGCGGGAGAACCTTGGTGTGCCGTCGGCCAAAGGCTCTGGGAGCATCTTTTCCTCAAAGATGTGTTTCTGTTGATGTCAGAGAGGAGGGGGAGGGACAGAGAGAGAGAGAGAGAGAGAGAGAGAGAGAGAAGCATTAGTGACAAAAGAGAATTGTTGATAGGCTGCCTCCCGCATGCCCCCTCCTGGGGATAGAGCCCACAACCTCTTACGTCAACCACTGAGCCACGCTGGCCGGGAGGGAGCATCTTTTGAAGGTTGTCCTTTGAGTTTTTATAGGTCTAACCCTTTCAGCGCTGCCTTCCGGCCTTCTCCACATTTGCCGTCTACACCTGCCCCGCACGTTGATTCGGAATTCCCCGGCCCACACAGCGGTCAATGCACACATTTATCCCCCAGCCCAGCTTGGTTAACGGTCCCCGTTTCACTCCTACGGTTAAAGGGCAGAACAGGATGTGGACGAGGCTCTTGAGGTTGCCCTGGGACATGCTAGATACGGTTTTTAAGGCCAATGGGACATTTTCAGTCACAGGACGTCTTTGATATTCTGCACGTCTGGTATTTTGGTAGCTTAATTTTTCAGATTCTTTCAACTGCAGCGATGATGGTGAAGTAACAGTGACGGCTGCCATTGTTTTTGTGGATTCAGACTCTGACCTAAACCTATTTACGACCAACCTCTGAGCGAGAACGCGGTCTGAGGGCTTAGCGTCAGGTAAGCGAGGCCCCTGGTGGAAAAACAAACACTCCACCATTAGAGTAGCTATTTTTTCACGGTCAGGTTTAATTTTATCAGGAAATAATATTAATTTTTGACAGTTAGCCCTGATCATAATATTATCTTGAAGAGCCTTAGATTTAAATAGGGTTTCCCTGGCTTATTAGCTTCCCTCCACAGAAACCTTATGAAGTCAGTATAAATTATCTGTCCTTTTATGGTTAGCCCATTAGAAAGTCCCCCATCTACCAACCGAAGTCGCTTTGTTATTTTAATATTCATTTTGATAATACCAGCAGAGGCCGTATTCAATATTATCTCCTCAGGCATGCCGTATTTAATATATCTTATTACCTGACACATTTTAATTTACTTTTCATAATGATGAAAACACATTACAATAACGACTAAGAGACAAATATATGATCTTGAATTAAGTATCAGTTCACAAAGGTAAAAGAAGCTGTGAAAATATGGTCAAATCTTGAGTAATTTTGGTTAGAAATTATTCACAGGTAGTTAAGCCATTTAACTTAGTTTATGCTGCCTCAGAATATATGGAAAGCTAGTTATTTTAAAAATCTATATTACAGAAAGCTGTATGAGTGCATTCACAGCATTCAGAACATTTGAAAGACACACTGAAGACCTTTCCCTTGCGTGATGCACTGTCACATGTGTCCGACTCCCCGCCACTCTTAGATGATTGTCTCATGTGGGCAGGAGCTAGCTGGGTTGGCCCTCATTATTGTTTGATCAAGTGTCATCAGCCCAGAAAAAATATGCATGAGACGTGATAAAGATTTTCTCCATATGATGAAGAATTCATATACACATATATTTATCCTAGACTTCAAATTTATATTCACTTTAACCTTACCCAAAGTCTAATGTTGTATGTAATACATGATCTGTTCGCATATGATCATACATGTAACACACAAGCTGTCCAATGTCCTTACTGCTGCTAAAACAACTCAAGTGATTAATCTGTGTCATCTGTTTCTCTCTCTATTGCTTCTCCCCATTCAAAAACATTGGAGAAACTCATCATTTATTTTCTTGCCTGAAATTAATTGCCAATGTCCTCAGCAGAGAAATATATAAATACTAGAGGCCCGGTGCATGAAATTCGTGCACAGGGCAGGGGGTGTCCCTCAGCCTGGCCTGCACCCTCTCCAATCCAGGATCCCTCAGCCCGGCCTGCACCCTCTCCAATCCAGGATCCCTCAGCCCGGCCTGCACCCTCTCCAATCCAGGATCCCTCTCAAAATCTGGAACAACTGGCTCCTAACTGCTCATCTGCCTGTCTGCCTGATACCTCTAACTGCTCTCCCCTGCCGGCCTGATAGCCCCTAATTGCTCTCCTGCTAGCCTGATTGTCCCTAACTGCCTCTGCTTTGGCCTCTGCCACTGTGGCTTTGGCCGGAAGGAGGAATGGATGACTGGAAGATGTCAGGTTGACCTGGTCTTAGCATATTGTCCTTTTATTAGTATAGATACTTTTCCTTCACAAATAACACAATTATCTTTCTAATTCCCTAAGATTTATAATTTTCCCATTAAATAATTCATGATCTTTACTGCCATTTGGAATTACATCTTACTACTATCATTTGTCTTCTGTTTTAATATTTTTAGTATATTTTTGCAACTGCTGAAAGTTATTTTCTATTATTTAAATTATTAAATATATTTTTGTTGATTTCAGAGAGGAAGGGAAAGGGAGAGAGAGATAAAAAACATCAATGATGAGAGAGAATCATTGGTCAGCTGCCTTCGGCACAACCCCTACTGGGGATCGAGCCTGGAACCCAGGCATGTGCCCTTTCAGTCCACAGGCTGACACTCTATCCACTGAGCCACACCAGTTAGGGCTATTTTCTATTTTTTTTTATTTTACATATGTTTTTATTGATATCAGAGAGATGAGAGGAGATGGAGAGAGAAACATTGATACGAGAGAAACATCGATGGGCTGCCTGCACATCCCCTGCCAGTGACCCAGCCTTCAGCCTGGGCTTGTGCCCTCACTGTATCCAACTGGCCATTTCTTGGTTCATGGGCTGACCAAACCACTGAGCCACCACGGTGGGCTGACCACCATTTGCCTTTGTTGCTGTGGGTGGGGTGGAGACCACTGCACTTGAATTATAAACTGGCAGGAGGGGTTTGCTTAAACTTTCTGTCTCATTTTTATTTTGAGATTCAGCAAAATACAATATATAAAAATGTTCTAAACAAAAGATGAAACATAAGTGGTGTTATTTTAATAACTTCTGAATTCAGCAGCAGAGCAGAGCCATCTATACTTAATTCATCAAGATAATTGTGCTCGGTGCTTGATGTGATAGCAGGAATAATGAACTTGTGGGTAATAAAATTATAGCACAGAAATTATATAAAACTAGAGGCCCGTTGCATGATATTCATGCAAGAATAGGCTTCCCTCCCAGCAGCCCAGGAGCCAGCAAGTTCTCGCTCCTGGGCTGCCCAAAGCCCGCAAGTCCTTGCTTCTGTCTGGAACACCACTCCAGTAATTCCCTCTGCCTCCCTTCCCTCATGGCAGGCTTCACTTGTCTCCATGCCTCCGTATGCAAATTAACCCCCATCTTTAGCGGGTTAGTTTGCATATCCTCTCTGATTGGCTGTGGACATAATGGCGTGATGGTTAATTTGCATGATCCTGTTTTATTAGGTAAGCTAGGTAAAAGGTTAGTCAAATCCAGCCCATTATTAACACGCAGCAGAGTTGCAGCTTCAAGACAGCGACACAAGTAAGTCTACATGTGAATGATGAACGCATGGCAGGAGTAGTTTAGGGGAAAAATAGTAGGTGTGATTTTGCAAATAAGACAAAATATACATAAATATGTGGCCAAAGGAAAAGAGACACTGTCGCCTGTGAAAGGGGCTCCTTCTCTACTCATCACAGCGAGCTCTTGCTTCGCGCCTGCCAGGCTGGCAGAGAACGCCCAGCCCGGACAGGGACCAGCCGGAAGGATGGGAGGACCACTCTACACCACATCGTAGAAGAGGCCATCGGCCCGGCCCCCGGAAGGTTCGGGAGCAGATCGACCGCACGCCCACCACGCAGCCGTCCCGGGGTCACACACCGACAGGGGAATGGACTGGTGAGGCTGCTCGCAGAACTGGCTGTTCTATTCAGAAACTGTTGGAATTAATCTGAAGCAGACAAATCTGAAGTGCATAAGATAGGTGCGGGGAAAGGATTACATAAAGAGACATATGTTGAATGCCATTTACCCAAGGCTGAGGGTATGCAAGTTCATGCAATATGTTGTAGAGACAGCAAAAGTGCCCAGTAACAAATAGCAATAATGAAACAGGAACTCCGGGGAGTGGTTCCTCCCGGGAAAGAAGAGGGTGAGAATCATGGAGGGACACAGGCTTATCTGTGACGCTTTACGGAATCCGAGGGAGACACAGGGGAATGTTAAATCATGTTAAAGCTGAGAGAAGCTACATCGGTTATTCGTTACCCCATTCTTTCTATTAAATCACACACTGGAAGAATTTTATAATACTTTATAGTGTAATTAACCTAACCATGTGATATATCACACACAGGATGGAGCAAAAGTAGGTTTATAGTTGTGAGTACATTAAACACAGAGTTTATTCTTGCATTATTATTCATTAATTCTTGTATTATTTTTCATGGGAACGATTATAAACCTGATTTTACCCCACCCTGTGTAATCCAGATTTATAATCTAATCAATACTTTCAGAATTCTTTTTTTTTAAATATATTTTATTGATTTTGCACAGAGAGGAAGGGAGAGAGATAGTTAGAAACATCGATGAGAGTCATCGATCAGCTGCCTCTTGCACACCCCCTACTGGGAATATGCCCGCAACCAAGGTACATGCCCTTGACCGGAATCGAACCTGGAACCCTTCAGTCCCCAAGCCGACGCTCTATCTATTGAGCCAAACCGGTTTCGGCTCAGAATTCTTAATGTATGTTCAAATATGTTCCCTCCTTCCCAATCGTCTCAGTATTCTTCGTGATCTGTGCGCTGCTTAGCATACAGTTTGAGTTCAGTACATGTTTGCTGAGTAGAGAGTGAGAGGACTGAGTAAATAGTAACTCCTCTTTGTACAGGGAATACAAATCACCACCAGGAGCCTCAGTGAGTAAAAGGAAGCACAAATACAGAAACTTGGCATGTTCCGATTAGACATAATGCATGAACTGTATACATAAGTATAATTAATTTCAAGAGAGATGTTAGAGAGTGCTCTGGCACACGTTTTTTCAGAAGCTACACCAGGAGTCTGGGACCTCTGACAGTACATGCTACATGCAAGCGAGAAGCTACTCATTAAACCCAATAGGTGCGCTCCTTAGGCATGAACAGTCTGAAGAGCTGCTGTTGGCAAATACGGATCCGATAGACAGCTTTTGAGGACATAGTTCAACCAAAATAATGCATCCTATGAAGTACACCGCTCAAATGCTTTCCGAATGTTGAGGGATGACTAAAACCAGGGCAGGTCTGTCATGTGGCCACAGCTGGGACCATGGACTAGGACAAACCCTAAGGCTGCTGAGCCGGTGCACCGTCTTCCATGTCGCCTGGCGGTGAATCTCCCTGTGGGCCCTGATTTCCTTCTCGCTGGTTCCCCAGCGCAGAGCTGACCTGGAGCTGAACTGGGACGTTCCCCTGAGCAAAGGGACAGGCCTCCCAAGGAGACCAGCCTGTTTCAGGAACAACAGACCGACCTGGTGAAGCGACCGGCAGGCGCTCTCCTCGGGCCCCGGGGAGAGGCAGGGGAGGCAGCTGGCTGGCTCCTCCCGGTCCAGAGGCGAAAGCCGGTGAAGGGTTGGGAAAGGATGGCTGCAACGAGACACGGCTAGTCCCAACATGGCTTTGAAGGGACCCCAACCCCAAATCCTATCCATGAAGGGGCTGGCGAGACAGCCAATGTGGTGCTTCCTCAGCCAGACCTGGAGCTGCCAGAACCGAGGACAGTGTGTGCTGGGACCCGAGGTGCGGCGCCCCCAGCAGATGGCAGGAGCTGGCCCGGGGGGTCCCTGAGTGGGCCCAGGGCACCCGGGGAGAGCCTCTCTAAGAAGCCCTTTCCCTCCACAACGCAGTCACGGGAAGGCCGTAGCCTCCATAGACACATGAGTGAATATGAACCTGTCTGCAGGCAGATAACCCATCCAATGAAAGGGTAATATGTAAATTAACCATCACTCTGTCATAAAGATGGCGGCGCCCAAAGCCACAAGATGGTGGTGCCCAGTCCTCTCAGCCCCACCAGAGTCTCCCAGTCCTGGGGACAGGGGGGCGGCCGCTGAGAGTGGCAGTGAGCGGCCTGCTGTGGCAACAAGGCCAGCCTTCTGCACCAGCTGCAATGGGCCTCCGGGCTGGGGAGAGCCTCTGGCGCTGGCACAGAGCGGCCAGGCCCCAGAGAGCTACTGGTGCACAGACTTGTGCGCAGGGCTACTAGTGAATACACCAAAACAAAAGAAGGCTTTAAGAGTGGTTATTTAACACTATAAGGACTGACGGGTTATTCATATTTAAAATGAGCAAAACAAATGTTCTCCAGATAACAGGCTATGCTGCTGGCACGGAGCTGGTAAAGTAAAGATGAAGGATTAGACCCGAGGGGCAAAGATGACTGGGTAACTGAGTCACGGGGAGCGAGCTTGTCGGCTGGGCTGTTGCATCTTCTAAAGAGAGCATTTCCCGCCAACTTCCTTACGTCGCTCTCAGTGGCTGCGACATGAACCATGGGAGGCTGGCTTTGGCACACTTAGAAACACGCCGTTCTGTGTGATCATCTGTGTTTCTTTGGAAGCCGGGAACATCGGACACCCCTCCGTGTGTTTTGGGTGGGGGTGTACCCCAGTGGCTCTTCCAGAGTGAGTTACAGCAACAGATCCCCAACCGGTAAAGCTAGTTAGAAAGAGGAATTTAGTTTAATTTAAGCTTTGATAAAGTCAGTCAAAATCATGACTTAGGTTTTAAATTTATTGAAACTAATTTGTTTTTCTTTCCGATGATAATTAACCAATAGTTTAATTTGCTTTTTTTTTTATACCAAGCCTTGTTTTTTTATTTTTTATTTTTATGATAAGAACTACCACCATGCAAGAGGACACTTGCTATGTCTACTTGCTGTAGAATACCGATCTAAGATAGTTTTGTGAATTATTCAGGGATTGGGGGGAAAGGGGCGGGGCTAATTCACGCCCTGTGGCATAAACTGGGGGGATTTAACCGGCCAGAAACTTCTCTGGTTCTGAGTTTTAGAGTAACATTATGGCACAAGTTTAGCTGTCCCATTAATAAAATAGAATTGATAAGATCTATATCAAGACTATACATGTTGAAACAGAATCTATTTGTAAATTTAAGGCAAGATCAATGAGCATAGCCAAGAGCTTATCCTATTATCAGCCATTTTCTTGATAAGGTCAGAGAGAGGTTAAACACAAGAGTGGCATAATTGGGTCCAAAATCTGCTTACTTCTCACAAGAGATATTAAATTGAATGACTCATTCTTATAATCTGTTCAGAAAGAAGCCTAATGTAATATCAAGGTGATATTCATCATATAAAAGTATTTATAAGCTAGGGAGGTAAGGACTAATTTTCTTAAAAGTAAATTAGATTAAGTTATTATAATAACTTGAGAAATTCTACAATAGTTTAGGATGATTGAATTTGCCTTTCAGGGGAAGACTTTAAAAATTATAATGGTGCCCTAACAGCTTTGGCTCAGTAGATAGAGCGTCAGCCTGCAGACTCAAGGGTCCCAGGTTCAATTCTGGTCAAGGGCATGTACCTTGGTTGCGGACACATCTCCAGTAGGGGGTGTGCAGGAGGCAGCTGATCGATATTTCTCTCTCATTGATGTTTCTAACTCTCCCTCTCCCTTCTTCTCAATAAAAAAAAAAAAATCAATAAATGATAGGAAAGAACTTCACAGGAGGTGCTCTGGAGTATGAGAGCCACACTGAGCCGAGGGTGTGTGGACAGCGACTGGGCTGAGCCAAGAGCACAGTGACCTGCAGGGAGACACTGGCTTCCCTTTTTGAATTAACCATTAAAACAAGTACAAGAGATTGTGGAGAACAGCACGGGGTTTCCTCAAAAAACCAAACATGGGACTGCCATTTGACCCAGGGATCCCACTTCTAGGAATATGTCCTAAGAAACCCGAAACAACAGTCATAAGTAATATAGGCTCCCCTATGTTTGTAGCAGTGCAATTTACCATAGCTAAGATCTAGACACAGCTGAGTGTCCATCAGCAGATGAGTGGGTAAGAAAGCTGTGGTACATTTATACCAGGAATACTCTGCAGCATTAAAAAAGAAGGATCTCTTACCCCTTGAGACAGTATGGATGGATCTGGACAGTATTGTGTTAAGCGAAATAAGCCAGGCAGAGAAAGACAAGTATCATATGATCTCACTCACATGTGGGATCTAATGAACACAATAAACTGATGAACAAAATAGATCCAGAGACATAGAAGCATAAGACAGACTGTGGAATCTCAGAGGGAAGGCGGGGGTGGGTGGGAAAAGATCAGTCAGAGACCTTGTAGTTTTGCATTTTTGAGAAGAGACATCTGTGCTGAGTGGGCTCAGTGTCTCGGTCTGGCTACGGGAAATGTTAAGTAGACACTTGCACACCACCGAGAGCCCCAGGGTCCTTCTGCTGACCGCCTCTTGTGAATGGAGGCTACAGCTCAGCCGTGACCATAGGGTTGGGACTGGCAGGAGGAGGGCAAATAGCTTAAACACAGGGTGGTTCTCACTGCCACCCCCTTTGAATTGCCTCTTCAAAGAGCCACTTCCAGCCAGTTGGCCACTCTTCCAGGCCCTGTTGCTCCTGCGTTAACTAATCCTTCGAGAGAGAAAAGACCTAAAGCTTCCAGCCTCTCCCTCACCCCACACATCAGAACGTGAGAGCTTTGGTGAGTCCTCGGCCTGGCACTGCCGCTATTTCCAACCCACAGGCGACAGGACCCTCACTCTGTGCCATCCATCTCAGTTCACCACGGCCTCAGGAGCCCAAGAACCGCTGAAGGTGAGAAGCAGAATGAAGGTCTCACCTACGCTTCTCTTCAAAGGCGATATCGGAGAGGAATTCTACCTCTCCCTTCCTCTCCCCGTCTTCTCTCACCCCAGGCAGAACCCCGTCCTCCCTGACCAAGACCCAGCGCATTTTGCTTGTCATCCAGGACGTTCCTCGATGAACTAGCTGCAGAGTGTCATAGTCATAGGAGAGGCACTTCAGGATTTATTTCCGTCTCCTTTGGTTCATCTCCTGCCGGCTGTGACATTGATTGATGTTCAGAAAATCCCAAAGCCTCCGCAGGCAGCTATGGTTACCACCTCAGTGCCTGTAATCAGAGAAGTGTGGGTGACAGCATGCAGGAAGGAAACATTCCCTGACTCTCATTTTTTTTTTTTTTAAATTGTGTTACTAATAGTGATCGTACGTACATTCAAGGGAAACATTTGAGCAAACAGAACTCCTGGTCTGATGCTTTTCTTTCTTTTTCTTATCTGATGTTTTTAAAGCAAAAGTTTCCCCGGGTCAAACAAGTATTCCTTTTGCTGTTAGCTTGCCAGTTGGCTCGGTGGACAGGCCTGACTTAGCACAACAGATGCTGTTTCGCTGTCCCTGGCGATCGCTGGGGGACTGTGGGGTGAGAGGTCACCGTTTTACATTTCTGGAAGTTCTGAGGTAAACTGTTTAACAAGTTGGTAGTCATGTCAATAGGGAACCTAATGGAGCCTGTCCTTTTAAAGACACACTCACGGTCATACACCATCCAGATGGTAAGAGCCCAGCCATCAGGTGAGCACACTGACCGGGAACTCCAACAGCCAGGGAAGTTCAGGGCCTGGTCCGCGGCCAAATGCACTGCCTTCTGCTCTCAGGCCATTTGCGCTCCGGCTCGGCCGCCCAGGACCGGAAGCCAAGTAGCTAGACGACGTTATGACACAGCCGCACGGTGACCGGCAGCACGCACAGGCCTGACACAATTCTGTAAAAATCTGCTTCTGGTCAGTTGCAGCAAAGCACGATCCCGTGTTAAAATGGGTAGAATAGACACGTAAAGGTCTATTCACTTTCTTTCTTTTTTTTAAATTAACATTTTAAAATATATATATTTTATTGATTTTTTTACAGAGAGGAAGAGAGAGGGACAGAGAGCCAGAAACATCGATGAAAGAGAATGATCAACCAGCTGCCTCCTGCACCCCCCCACCCCCCCAATGGGGATGTGCCCGCAACCAAGATACATGCCCTTGACCGGAACCGAACCTAGGACCCTTCAGTCTGCAGGCCGATGCTCCATCCACTGAGCCACACCGGTTTTGGCTTCATTCACTTTCAAATTGCCCCTATCCCCAAGGCTCCTCACACTTTCTGTTTCCGTCCTCTTTGACTTCGTTCATGCTTCTTGTCACGGACTGTCACCAATTATTTAACTTTATGTTTAAAAGATGGCTGTTTGATAAAGGCCTACCCAAGCACCACACCCTTCAGGCCCATCTATACTCACTGTACTTCCTATATGCCACCTGCTATGTTACTACCTTCAATATTGTCCACATGGGGGTCACAACTAACACGTGTTTGTGAAGTAAAATCTGCCTTCTTGTCATGAACACGGTCTGCAGACATGTTTTGCCACACCCTCATGCTCTCACGTGGCCTTTGTATTTTACAAACAGCCCTGCTTTTCACAGAGTCAAGTACATGCCCGTTACCAGGTAATAAACCTCCCATGATGCTGAGTGGAAGGTACTCACTCGGGTTTATTGTTATATTCAGGGACTCAGACTCCTTAAAACAAGCCACCTTGCCGGTGTAACTGAGTTTCCATAGAAATGACTTCCTGAGCAGCCTTCACTCTTTACCCCTTTGAGGATTGCTTTGAAGATAATTTTGAGATTTTTTTTTTTCTCCCTCATCTCACTTTCTTCACAGGTGCCTTAGCGTTGTCTTAGAGAAAATGAGATATTTGCTTTCGCGGTGGCGTGTGAGTCTACATATTTGCACAGCCTCATTTGCTTCTTTCGCTTCTTACAGGAAACCACGACTCAGTATCTCTTGGTTTTATTTGGAGAGAGCTGAGCTAATTCACAATCAGTGAACCAATTAGACCTCCAGGCGTGCTCAGAATACTGAGCAGCTTTTTCATTTTTAACCAAACCCAGCGATACTTAGGAGCGAGGTAATGAGGAGAAAAGAAATATTTTCAGAATTCTTACAGAAAAATGTCTAATCAGGAGGAAAATAGCATATATAGAGGAAGTAACGATTCTCGGTGTGTCTTATCCCGCCCAGCCTTTAGGAAATTACTTTACTCTGGAAGTCACATTCCTCGAAATCCTCCTTCTCCTCCCTCCGCAGAACGCTGGCACCGCTGGGCTTCACGGCCTGTCTCCGGGTGAACGCTTTGCTGAGGGTGGAGGTGGCACACTCCCTGCAAAAGGTCCTGAGAGAACCTGAAGCATGTCACGCTCCATCAGCACAGTAAGGCTTCATTCTGACACTCTTCAGCCTACTAGTGGTGGAGGTAACCGGCTTCTGAAGCGTCCCAAGTCCATGTGTCATTTGTATGCTTGGAGTTCAACGGCCTCAGATGGATTTAGATGAACAGAGTTTAATGTCTTTTTCCTAAAGCGACTCTCACATTTGTTTAAATCCATCAGCCAGACAACAAGAGCGAACACAGCAGGCTGGTCCCTTGGAGACACTAAAGGATTGGCAGGAAGCCTAACCCCAAAGTCTTTCCTAGTGTTTCCACATTCATCCCTGCCGTCCTCAGCGGGCTGCTGTGATCCTTCATTCCGTACAGCCTCATCTTACAGGGAGAGTTAAATCTCACCCAAACTGAGAGGAGACGCCGCTCCCCTCACAGTCCCAGCGCCCCGCCAGGTCTCCCTGCCGGGCCCAGAGCCACCGCTGTCGCCATGTAGCTACTCACCGGCCAATGACAGGGTTTCTCTCCCCCATGTGCTTTTCCGTCCTGAAGCACACCCTCTGGAAGTGAATTTGGTATTCACACATTGGGAGTAAATTCTTCCAGCTGTTGTAGATTTGAAAGGATATTTATTGTCTCTTTTTCTTGGGAGAGATTTTCGCCTGTTATTCTATGTGAGGTTGTCAGTTATTTCTTCTCAGTTCTTCAGAGACATCCCTCTCTTCTGGCTGTCATTTTTGCTACTGAGAATTCGGCATGTTGTAATTTTTTTTTTTTTTTTTTTTGTAGATAGCCTGACTTTTCTCTGTTTTTTATTTGTTTGTTTGTTTGTTTGTTTACTACCCTGTTTCCGCAAAAATAAGACAGTGTCTTATATTATTTTTTGCTCCCAAAGATGCGCTAGGGTCTTATTTTCAGGGGATGTCTTATTTTTCCATGAAAAAGAATACGGTACACATTTATTGTTAAATGAAAATAAAGGAAATTTATTACCTGTATACGATACGGTAGTACAGTAGTTGTCAACACAAACCAGACAAACTGAATCCTACAGTATCAAGAATTTACTCATTTATTTAATGACAATCATGTCATCATCTTCTAGAACATCATAACCATCCAATTCCTGAATTTCCTGGTGAATTTCTTGTGACTCCATTTCTTTCAGAATCAGTGGACCAAATCTCTCATGTTTAGCCTAGGGAGGCCTTATTTTTGGGGGGATGCCTTATATTTCACTCAGAAGGAAAGCTGTAAGTAGGTCTTATTTTCGGAGAATGTCTTATTTTCGGGGAAACACGGTGTTTTCTCATTTTACGTTATGTTCTACAATTTTCATAACGATGTGTATCTATATGTATTTCTTTTCATGCATCCCGTTTTATTCACATAATGCCTCCTGTATATATGGATTTATGCCCTTTATTATGTTTAAACAATTCTCGGCTATTATTTCTCCAAGATTGACCTTGTTTTGTTTGCTCTAGCTTTTATCTCTGGGACTCACAGTAGGCATTGTATTGGACAATCTCATTCTGTCTTCCTCATCTCTGTAATTCTTTTCATATCTTTATGAATCTTTGCCTTGAAAAATGTTTTAGGTGTAGCTTTAGTTCACTATTTTAGCTATATATTCTAGGTCATTAGTTTGTCCGCCTTGAATTTTTTATTTCAACAATTATGTATAACTTTATTTTTATTTCTGAAGTTCTATGTGATCTGTTTCAAATTCATGTGGTCATTTTGAATTAGCTTTCCTCTTTTTCAGTTTATTTTTGTCATTGCATTTATTTTTTAAAAAAATATATATTTTATTGATTTTTTTACAGAGAGGAAAGGAGAGAGAGCTAGAAACATCGAAGAGAGAGAAACATAGAACAGCAGCCTCCTGCTCATCCCCTACTGGGCATGTGCCCGCAACCAGTGTACATGCCCTTGGCCGGAATCGAACCTGGGACCCTTCAGTCTGCAGACCAACGCTCTATCCACTGAGCCAAACTGGTTTTGGCTGTCATTGCATTTATTATTTATTTAAACATTCCACATATATATGACTGTGTTCTTTCATTTCCTTAACTACATTACACATAACATTAATGGCAATATTTCTTGTTTTTCACTGTCTCTCCTTGAAAACATTATTTTCTTACAAAGTTGACTATTTTTGATAATAGCTCATTTTTGCTGATCTTAACGTGAGTGAACACTGGGCCCTAATTGCAGATGCTTTAATCCAGAGAAGATGTGCTTCTGCTCGTTGGTCACCATTTATTTTTATTTTGAGCCAGAGAGGACTGCCAACCTGAGGTGCCAGTCTCCGGCCCCTTCAGATGCCCTGGCTCAATACAGCAGGCTCCCGTTCACCTCCCTCTTCCCTTAAGCAAACCCAACATTGGAGTCCTCCTTACGGAAAACCTACCTCTTTCCCATGCTTACTCATTTAAAAAAATCCTCACCCAATGATATGTTTTCATTGACTTTTAGAGAGAGGAAAAAGGATGGGGAGGAGGGTGGAGAGAGAGAGAGAGAGAGAGAGAGAGAGAGAGAGAGAGAGAGAGAGAGATATCGATATGAGAGAGAACATACATCGGCTGCCGCCTCTAGATGCCCCAGCCTGGGATTGAACCCACAGCCTCGGTATGTGCTCGACCAGAGTTCGAACCCACAACCTTTTTCCTGTGGGTACAACGCTCCAGCCGACCCAGCCACCAGCCAGCGCCCTTTGCTTCTCAAGTGAAGCTCAGATTCCAGGTCCTCCCCGCTTGACTGCCATCTCCGACTCAGAATTACAACAAAGTTCGTATTTTATCCAAGGTGTGTCCACTTTCCCACATTGATAAAATGTGCTGCAAACGTTTCCTTAGTTAACTGAGTGACATTTTATATTGGTTAGTATTACACTTTTCAGAGTTCTAACACAAAGCTGATAAAATTTTTTAAGAAAATAAAAAAGAATTTAATGACATAACTATTTCCAAACCCAAGACTCTCAGGAATGTTCAAGAATGGCTTCCAGAAATAGTTTTAAATTCTTTCTGGCTGCTGTTCTACAATTTATTGCCCTTTTGAATTGCTAATTTTTTTCTTAAATGCCGAACTTGTCTCTAATGCTGCCAGAGAATGTGTCTCACTCAGCCGGTATTTATGACTATTCCACTTTGTCCTTTGGATTGTTATAGCCCTCTTCTGTCCAGTGGGCTGGCAACACACTACAGCCAGGTATCTGTACTGAAGTGCTTGTCTCCTAACAACTTCCTATGAATTCAATGCAAGGTCTCAATCTGAGTGTCCTGAAATCAGGTTGTCTTGTCTTCACTACTTACCAGCTAAATTATATATATATAGTATGCAAGCAGGCCTTCTGCAAGTTTGCTTTGATATAATGCTTTACCAAAAATACAGTTTGATGAGTGCCGTGAGTGTGCAGATTGCTATTAGATTCATCTTGAATCCAGTTTTCAGGATGAGGAATGGCCAGGGAACCCTGCTATGGAGAAGCATTCTGCCCGCCCAGGCCGCTCAGGGCCTCTGCAGCTGGGAAGGAGGGGTGGGAAGGAGGGGTCGGAGCGGAAAGAGGTGGCTCAGGGCCTGAGCAGACAGGGCGGGCCGGAATGGGAAGGCGGTGCAGGCAGCCAGGGAAGGAAAGCCCGCTCTCCATTTTAGCATGAATGTTCATGCATCGGGCTGCCAGTTAATACATAAAATTATAGAGCTATGCATAAAATGAGGAGTTCACTCCCATGATTCCAAAGGGCGGGAAGCCCCACACTCCGCTGTCTGTGAACTGAGACTCAGGAGCTGGAGTGTAATTCCAGTCCAAACCCCAAGACCCAGAGCCCGGGAAGCTGGCGGTGTGAATCCCAATCTGGGCAGGGGACTGATGTCCCGGCGGACAGGGGCGGGCAGGGGGCAGCCACCACCGCCTTTCCCTGCTCCGGTCTCAAATCCAGGACCTGGACCACTCGCCCGGAAGAGGCAATGGTCATGGAGGAGCCCACCAACTCAGACACTGATCTCCTCTGAAAGCACCTTCACAGGCACACCCAGAGGCAACATTTCACCTGGACACTGTGTGGCTGAGCCAAGTTGACACATTGCAATTCACCATCACTGGAATAATTAATCCACTGCACACAACAGCACACTGAGAAAGAAAGATAAAATCATTTACTGCACGTAATGTCCTCAGAGACAAAAATGCACCAGGTAACGAGGGAGCTGAGTCAAACAGGAGAGCATTGCAGACAGGAAGGTCAGGGTCCCGGTGGCAGGTGACCGGCCGAGCCTTTCACAGGGAGGACGGGGATCCACAGGGGGGTGACGAGAGCCGAGGCTCACGATCAGGGACCGTCCCAGCTAGCCGGCGGGAAATGTGCAGCTCCCAGTCCAGCTCCTTTCAGAAGCGCTCGCCGCTCTAATCTCAGCTAAACCCTTTTGAGGCAAAAGATAAAGAGCAGGGTCTTGTCACCGATGTTCCGGGAAGCTGGCTCAGGTTTTAAGAAAGCCAATAAAGGGCAGACAGGGAGGCTTAGCTGAGTCTCCCGGGGAAGACTGTCTCTTCATGACAAAGGGCTTCCTGGAAGCCGAAGAGCTCGGCAGATTTCACAGAACGAGAGTGTGGAGGAATTCTGCAGCCGCCACTATTTTGGGAAACGGGCTTAGGTGGAGTTTAACACTGCTCAGTGTTCGCAGGCGAGTTCTAAAGCGTTGGCCTGCGTGCGTTTATTTTCACCACTTCTCCCAAAGGGCCGTTCATTTATAAAACGGAGTCTGTGCTCTTTAGCATGCTGGGAATCACCAAAAGCTAAAACGGACGAGTGGTGCATTCACCACAGCTTCCCCTGTTCACCAGTTACATTTCATGGGATAACGCCAATGAGAGGTAAGGCTTCCACTGTCCTACCTGTCAGGAATGTTCGCCTTTTAGTGATGTTAGAAACCGAAGAAAAGAAGAGATAAAGTTCACAGATTATTAATCCAGGAAAACTGTGCTAGAGATGAAGTTCTTCCAAACATCAGAAAGCTATTTCTAAAACTAGGGGCCCGGTGCACAAAATTTGTGCACTGGGGAGGGTCCCTCAGCCCAGCCTGTCTCCTCTCACATACTGGGAGCCCTCAGAGAATGTCCTACTGAAAGGCCTGATCCTTAGGCCACTGTCAGTCACCACAGCCACCAAGGTATTTTCATCAACACAGATTCCAGTCTCTACCATGAAAAAAATGACAATGTTTTTAGGTATTTTCAAGATGTGTCTTTCATAGGATATGACACTTCTTTCTTTATTATTTTTTTAAATCCTCACCTGAGGATATGTTTCCATTTTTTTTCCCCCTTCCCTCCAATCCTAGGCTTGACCCCTGCTCCCTCCCCACCCCTCTGATTGTGGGCTCAGCCCAAGGCTGAGGATATTCCCAGGATCCAGGTACATCTGGAAATTATCCTCCATCTTTGTTGGGTTAATTTGCATACTCACTCTGATTGGCTGTGGGCATAGCAGAGGTATGGTCAATTTACATGTTTGTCTATTATTAGGTAAGATAGTTGTAAAGTCTTACATCCACAGCTCCCACACTCATCTAGATTGGCCTCTTATCACTAGAATGCTTTAGGTTTTATGCTTCTTCTAAAAACATAATTTATTTTTTAAAGTATTTTCATCTCTCGTCATACCTCTCATAAGAAATGTGCAGCATAATCGTAGCTATTTGGAAGACACGACTATTTTTCTTGTAAGCTACCAAAACATCAGAATGCCCAAACTTTGAACTCTGAGTCTTATACTGAACAAATAAGTACCTGATAACTTTTCTAATTTAATTTTTAAAGTAATACATATTAACATTTTAAAATGCACCTGGTCTTGGAAAGAGTTCAATTTTCTTTCCGGGTCTGGCATTTCTCCATATAAATTAATAATGGTCAGGCTGTTGTGACATTCTTCAGATGCAAAGTGATTTCCAACTACTAATAAATCTTACCAGGTCTCAGATGCAGTGAAATACAAAGGAGTGTGACTAAGAAGGCTCTCGGGCCACCTAGTTTCTGGGAACCGACAAGATGTCACTATCACATCCACTTGGAGTGGGAACAGCCATGGCGGAGAGACAGCGCGGCACGGTTTCTGCTCGTGCCTGTGGCCGACAAGACAAGAACACTCACCGGATGTTTGTTTCTTGCCACTGACCTTAGTCCACGTGGAAAGAATCTGTCTAACATGTTTGTAAGTAATACACATTTTATGTTTGTGACTTTTCACAGTCTGAAGTGATTTGGAAGCAGAGTTCTCATATTTGAGAAACTAGATAAATGAATAGTTGGCACATCTCTCAGCCTAGTTCTCTAGAGCATCAATCATTCCTGTGGCGCTCTATGCAGGATTTGGAAAAAGACAATGAAATATTAAAATCTCTTACCTAAAAGGCAAGAACGCTGCGCGGTTGATTGAAGAGGGATGTGCATTATTTAGATAAAAATCCAGCAGATGATAACATAAAAATTTTATCTCTTGGTCAGGGTTATAAAAACCTTAATGTCTGATATATTTTAGCCCTGATGGAATAGTACTCAAATTCTATGCTTACAAAGACTATAAAGAGGCAGAGCCAAGATTATTACTTTTTCTTGAACAAACTAGTTTTGCCTATACCCAACCAATAAGAGGGCCTTGGCTTGGCAGATTGTGAGAGCAAGACCTCACTATCTGAATATACCACTAGGAATTAAACAAACACCACAACTAGCGGAGACTCTGAAGAGTACTTCATTTTAAGTAAATTGCATTTTTATGTTCTCGCCAGATGAGTTTGTAAAAGAGAACAACATATTTTCAACAAATAGACTAGCATAGAATTCAGCGTTGGTTGGTTTTTTTGTTGTGGTTATTCCCCCCCCTCAAAAAAAAAAAAAAAAAACATGTGAAAACTAAGACCAACCATATCCTGACAAGGTGTAGTGTTGGACGCAAAGCTCTCCGTCTCACTTACTTGTGCTGTCGGAGGCTGAGATGGACAGGATGTTCCTGGGCTCGGGGAGACCCACTCTGCAGCACCAGCTGGGGGATTGCAGGCCGGCTCCTCAGCAAAACCACCTGAATGGGTGAAAAGCAAGAAAAAATAAGAAGACACTATTTAACGTATCTGGAAGTTGTCTTAGGACATGCAGGAAATGAGAAAACACTTACTCAACAAAATGTGCAAAACCTCAGAAAGAATGGTAAGAGCGTGTGGCACTGATGTTTGCTACAGAACAGGTATAATTGGCTCCCGGCCCAGCCCGCACTGCACTCGGCCCGCACCTCAGCCTGCAACGCAGTGGGCCCGCACCGCACTGGGCCCGCACCGCACCCGGCATGATGGGAACTCCACCCCCGGCTTTCTCTCCAGAGCCCAGCCAGGACCTCAGCACTGCTGGCCTCCACGGGCTGCTCTCCTTAAGCCCCACAGACTCGGCGGCGTCAAACAGCAGACGTTTATTCTGAACTTCTGGTGGCTCCAGGCACCCCTTGACGTGTGTCCACGTCACCCTGTCTGTTCTGGTGGCCACATCATTTCTTCCTCTGCTGCCTTGTATAGACACGGGTTGTTAGATTTGAGGCTCAACTAATGCAGATGATCCTTTATCTCAAAACACTTAATCTGCAAAGACCCCTTTTCCAAATAAAATGCAACCCCGGCGAGCTGGTGCAGGCAGCCTTGCTGCTCTGTGCGGTCAGGTCACGGCTCCTCAGCAGCTGGTCCCAGCGTCCCGGGAGCCACCTGCTCCTGAGCCGAGGACCCAGGGGAGCGTTCCCTCTGAGGGAAGTCAGGGGCCCAAGACTAACGTACTTCCTTCTGCACAGAACTGGAGGGGTGCTTGAAATGGTGAGGAAATCATTTAATTTAATGTTTGATATGCAGTACATTATCTATCATCTACCTATTATCTATCTATCATCTATCATCTATCTATCTATCTATCTATCTATCTATCTATCTATCATATATCTATTGTTAATCCTCACCTGATAATATTTTTTCCATTGATTTCCAGAGAGAGTGGTGGAAGGGAGAGAGAGAAACATAGATGTGAGAGGGACACATTGATTGGTGGGCACATTCCATGATCAGTGTTATTTTTATAAACAATTTAAATGTATGTCATTAGTTGTTGAAATTTTTGGGACATGCACATAGATGTGAATATATATACATCATATTAAAAATTAGTTATATATAAATATATATAGCATATATAACTAATTTTAATATAATCTATAATATATATTTTCTATATATCACCTGCAATTATATGTGACATATTATATATTACTATGCAGCATATATTAAATAATCTCTATCGCCCATACTCCTAAACGCAGTAAGCTTAGTTATTAAAAAAGTATGGTTCATTACTTGAGCTCTTCGGATGTCAGTTGCCTGAGGTAGGATTTTTCAGGATTTTCCCCAGATTAATTTGTAAACTCATAAATCTCAATAGTCCTACCTCTAGGGCACTATTTTGTTTTATAGAAAGATTAAAGAACAGTGATTTTTGCCTCATTTCTCTTATAAAATAAATAAGTGCACCAATAACACAGCTCTTCATTAAAACAGTGCCCACTCTGCCCGCTGGTGCCTGCTCTGTCCGCCTGGTGCCCGCTCTGCCCGCCCGGTGCCCGCTCTGCCCACCAGCACTGCCAGGGAAGCGCTGCTGCCAGGGAGGGCGGAACTCTAAGGACTCTCGCATTGGTTGTTTGTTGTCAGCTCCCACACAAAGAGGCACAGACAAGAATAAAGGAGATTAATTACTCTGCGCAAACTTCGAGAGAAAATGACGCGAGATGTAAATATTGATCAAATGAAACAATTGTTGTTGATGAATAAACGTAAGCGGAGAGGAAAACAAATAAATCAGCGATTTAAGAGGAAATGGGACAGTATATGCAATGTTGTAGTTATAAGAGCTTATATCCATAAACTTGATCAATGGATAGACTAAATCAGCACTTGGATGCTATGAGAACTTCATTCTCTGATAGAATTTAATCTGTCAAGAATATAACTGAGAGTACAAGTCGAGTATTGGCTCACGTTTCTCAAACTTCTCCAGAAACTATATACTAATATAACATCTTATTCTCTCACTGAATATTTTTAAATGAACAAAAAACGTTTGCACAGATCCACCCTAAGAAAAAGTAACTCCCCACTAGCTTCTGCCTCTACCAGGAATATCGCGTCAGCCTCAGATGCCTCTTACTGAGGGTCAACTTCACGCGGTTCCACGAGAAGGTGGCCATGACTGCTCCGCCTCAGGGCCTTCTCTCGGCTGCACTGACCTGGCGTGGACAGTGTGAGGACGAGGTCACGCACACGGAGGGCCCCTCACCACCACATGTGAGCAGGTACCTTCTGTGCTCTCCTCACTCCGTGTGCTTTAACATGACGTATGAAAGGCTTTCTGCTGTATGTACATACGGGAGGCACGCAGGGTCAGTGTGGACAGGGTGAGCAGACTGATTGGATGCCCATCCGTGTGCAGCGACGCCATGCTAACTGGGGAAAGCTACATGCCATGCAGATTGTATGACCTGGGGACAAGCACGTGTAGAAATTTCATACACTCCTGTGCTGTATGTTTGTTTAGAATTTGAAGCAGCCGCAGGGTGTCAGTGGGTGATGTACTGCAGCTTTCTAATGAGTGAAATAGTTTCCCATGTAGATTCCTGACTCTTCGGGGGACGGTGACCTGTAACATGTTCAGAAACATTCTAAGGGGCAATGGGTATCCCTGGACAGTGTAAATGTGATGGAAATGTATGAAGTGGCGGGGCACTTAGTAGGGGAGGGTTCACAAATGAAATGAAATGAAAGTAAATACAATGCTTAGGTCTTGGGAAAGTATAAAACTAAAAACTTCAATCAGTTGGTATTAAATCAGTTCTTTAAAAGTAAGCATTCCTTACTACGCTGCACGAAAAAAAAAGAAAAAGGGGAGTTTTTACCATTTGCAACAGCATAGAAGGACCCGGAGAGCATTATGCTGAGCAAAATAAGTCAGTTGGAGAAAGATAAAGATCACACGATCTCACTCATTTGTGGAATATAATGAGCAACATGAACTGGTGAACAAAAACAGATCCAGAGACAGAGAAACATCGATCAGACCATCAAACCTCAGAGGGAAGGCAGGGGAGGGTGAGGGTAAGGGAGAGATCAACCAAAGGACTTGTGTGCATGTATACAAGCCTGACTAATGGACACAGACACCAGGGAGGTAAAGGCATGGGTGGGGGAAGGATGGGGGGGTTAAGGAGGAATAAGAACACATATGTAATACCTTAATCAATAAAGAAATTTTAAAAATAAAATAAAAGTAAGCATTCTTACACACAAAGGACTGACACACAGCTTTTCAATGGCTTTAACCTGGGTGGCACTGGGACACGCATTGTCAGTTGTACAAGCTCGCGCCTCTTTGAGCCTCTCTGAATTTTGCCTATTTGATATGAATGATGGAGCTGACAGGCCTACTGTGGAATCACTAACATGAAAAAGAAACACTATTAAATATGGACTTAGATGACATCTATTATCTTTGTATGAAATTAATATTTTAAAGAAGTGTTGAAATTTGATGAATCCCTCTTGTCTCTGAATCTGGGTGTATTTTATATTTTACATGCTTGTGCTCATCTATTCTGCATGAGATTATGACTTTAAGCAATAGGGTACTTGAGGACTAAAGAAATAAAAATTAAAAACCAAGTCAACCAAGGAATAACTACCATTTCAAAGCATTTAAGTGATATCTTGTGTTTTACAAATTTATGTTTCACTCATTATCAAGTAATGAATTCATAAACGAACAGGCTTTATGGTTGGATTCACAAGAATAGGATAAAACAGATTTTTCAAGGAATATAAAAACAGACTGAGAAAATTTGAGCTTTCTCTATGCATGAGGTGGTCTTTCACTCTTTGTATCTAAAATGTTGAGAGCACATTGAGCTGTAAGGCATATTAGATGTTGAATAAAAAAGATCTGAGTTCTAGGCTCAATTTTTCAGGGACAAACTTAGTTTTTTCTCATCTAAAATGGGTGTGAAAATGACTCTTATCTAATCATCTTACGGGGTTGGCTAGGAGAGGACACTACATGAAGGTCAGGGAAGCGTCAGGACACATAAAACAGTACGATGTTTAGTAAGACGCCAGTAAAGGCCCTAGGCAGCTTGGCTCAGTGGATAGAGTGTTGGCATATGGATAGGAAGGTCATGGGTTTGATTCGGGTCAAGGGCATGTACCTCAGTGGCAGACTCCTCCCCAGCTCAGGCCCTGGTCAGGATTCATGTAAGAGGCGACCAATCGATGTGTTTCTCTCACATCCATGTTTCTCTCCGTCTTTCCCTCTCTCTCCCACTCTCCTTGAACATCAATGGGAAAATATTTTTGGGTGAAGATTAAAAATAAGAGAGAGCGTAGTAGGAGGACCCAGGTATTTGGAACTCTGAGGTGATTTCTTTGTCAATTCCGCTATATTTCTTAGATCCGCGGTCGCCAACCTTTCAGACCTCACGGACCACCGTGGTCCATGGGCCCTCTGCTGTAGGTGCATTGTCATGCTGATTTCCAAAACCGATCCTTCCCTGCTTTTCAGTATGTTATTGCACCAGCTTTGGTTATAAAAGTAAATATCAACAATGCCCTCAATTAATAATTTTTAAAAATGATACCCGTACTTTATTATTTACCTTCCACGAATCTCATGTAATGACGAAGAAAAGGTCTGAGTTGGTATTTTATATTATTACAAGTGTCTGTTTGTTGTTTTAAATAATGCTCCCATCTGTGGAATGGTTCTTATATTTTAATTATAGGCTCTGAGTTTTCCTCTCTCACACATGCATCAGCACACCCATGTCCTGCAGAGCGAGGCGTGGCGACGGCGGCCTCTCCCCGCACCTGTGACCTTGCCGGGCCATTGGGAAGCGGCTGGACACAGTCCTGCTTTAGGACCGGGGAGGCCTAACCCGCTGGCTGGTGTCAGAGAGCATGAGGTTTGTGGAAATGAAGTTCCAGAAACTCCTAATGGATTCTCTCTGGTGCCTGCTAGGTTCGGGGGATGGTTTAAGCCATTTAACCATGAGGCTATTATTCTTCAGACTAGAAAATCCATTTTTAACACCTTTAGAGCGGCGAGAAAATAGGTTTCCAGCTCCCAATACCGAACGCACAGCAGCCCTCAGCGAGGCCGAGAAGGTGCTGTCCTTCAGCGCCTGCCCAGTAACCAACTGTCCGAGCCCCCAGACTTAGCTCTTTATTTATTTATTTTTTAAAAATATATTTTATTGATTTTGTACAGAGAGGAAGGGAGAGAGATAGAGAGTCAGAAACATCGATGAGAGAGAGTCATCGATCAGCTGCCTCTTGCACACCCCCTACTGGGGATATGCCCGCAACCAAGGTACATGCCCTTGACCGGAATCGAACCCGGGTCCTTTCAGTCCCCAAGCCAACACTCTATCCATTGAGCCAAACCGGTTTCGGCACAGAGTTAGCTCTTTAATTAAAGAAAGGCCAGGCCCGGAGAACACGATTCTTGGGGGGAAAGGAACGGTGTGTGGTATGGTGCAGAGAAATAAAAGCTCCATTGTCAGAGTAAGGAGTCAGACTTTTTTGGTACTTTGCATTTTTTTTTCTTTTTAATATATTTTTATCAATTTCAAAGAGGAAGGGAGAAGGGAAAAGAGATGGAAACATCAAAGATGAGAGAGAACCATTGATCGGCTGTCTCGTGCACAGCTCCCACTGGGGACCGAGCCCACCACCCGGGCCTGTGTCCCCATCGGGAATGGAACTGCAGCCCCCTGGCTCATAGATGGACGCTCAGCCTCAGAGCCACGCTCTCTCCCTCTTGGGATCTCAGGAAGGGGCCTGATGGGAGAGCCCGCCTTCCCCTTCACCCCGGGGCCAGCCGAGCAGAGCTCATTGGGCACCTGCACTAACCCACAGAGGACCCTGCCGCCCGCCCGCCCGAGCCTCATCTATAAACGGGGCAGAGAGCTCAGACGCCCACAGCAGGGACGCGCACAGGCCGCGGTGATGACGACACAAAGGAAAACAACATCGCTGGCTCAGAAGTCAAGCTTTCGTTCGAGTGTTACATCTTCATGAATCGATGCTCTCAGGCACGTGACTGAGAACCCGCCCTGAGAAACAGGAGCAGGCTGCAGTGTGCATGTGAGGAGCAGTCACAGCAGTGAGGGCATCTGAGAAAGGGAACCGAGTGCTGGCAATCACTCCACTGCCGTGATGAAAGCAAACCGCAGTAAACGGAGCAGTTTGGGGTGTCTAAGCAACACCCAGAACTGCAGCTTGTGAGAATATCAGCAGCGAGGGCCCCTCTGCCATCCCTGTCTTATTCGTCACTATACACTGCGTGGCCAGATGATGATGATCTCTGAACGCATAATAATCTGGCCACTCCGTGTATATCCTATATAATAAAAGGCTCATATGCAAATGGTCCCCTCAACCAGGAGTTCAACCAGCAGGCAGGCTGGCCAACCGCCCATGGTCCCTCCCTCTGGCCAGGCTGGCCAGACGCCACCCATGCAGGAATTCATATATATCCTCATGTATATGTATATGTATGTGTATGTGTATGTGTATGTGTATGTGTATGTGTATGTGTATGTGTATGTGTATGTGTATATGTATATGTATATGTATATGTATACACACACACACACACACACACACACTGAGGGGCCAGATTGTTATGTGTTCAGAGATGATAATAATCTGGCCCCTCAGTGCATAGAATGCTCTCTAACCCGCCCCCTAAAACAAAACGTAAGGAAGCGTATTCCCAAAGCAGCACAGATGCCAGAGGAGGAGAAGCATGACTAATGGGAGGACAGGTCACGTGTTCAACAGGAGCATCAGAAGAGAGAGTGAGCAGATGAAAACAACCCAAAAGTAATTAGAGATAATTTTCTGCAAATTACAAAATAGCCTGAGTGTCGTGAGAAAATAATGGGGCGGACTTTACCCACATGCAGAGAAAAACAAAGCAGACCACCTACACGTCATCCGAACAAATAGTTTCTTGAATTGAAACATTTTAAAAATCCTGGGTTCTCCAGGGGCTAGAAGCAGGTCCTGACAAAAAGCAAGCCCCCCGTTTGGGGACTTTCGGTGGCAGGTGGACCGCGGAGCGAGGCGGCAGGAGCGCCATGGCGCCATGGTCAACATTCACGGGGGAACGTGATTTTGAACCCAGATGCGTATGGGAATCTTACTTGTATTCTTAATGGGATCGTATTCTTATTACGTAATGAGAGTTTTAACATTCTCCAGGCCAGTGACCTTGTACCACTTAGCTCCTTAGGACAGTGACCGCCCTAGAATTCATACGGAGCCTCCCCGCCCCGCCCCACACACCTCCCCCCTTTATGCCTCATTCCTACCACACAGGTTAGTCCTCCTCAGGCCTCAAGATTGGGAACCAGTAAGAGCCGTGGACTCAATGTCACTCCGAATCCTCCCTCCGTCGGGATCTGTGCTTAGAGGGGACCCCCGCCAGGGCAGCTGCAGGCCTCTGTCAGAACGAGGGGCGGGATAGAGGCAGAGCTCCCCCCCCTTCACGGTCAGACTGGAGGTGACTGAGTCCCCCGCCAGGGCAGCTGCAGGCCTCTGTCAGAACGAGGGGCGGGATAGAGGCAGAGCTCCCCCCCTTCACGGTCAGACTGGAGGTGACTGAGACCCCCGCCAGGGCAGCTGCAGGCCTCTGTCAGAACGAGGGGCGGGATAGAGGCAGAGCTCCCCCCCTTCACGGTCAGACTGGAGGTGACTGAGTCTCCTGAGCCATCGCCGCTCGAAGCCAATCGCCAGGAGATGGACACCGAGACAAAGCGGGAGTCACAGATGGCTCCCCTGCTCCCGGCGCCTCCTGCAAAGGGCACATGGATCAGACCGCACTCCCCAGAGGGAAGGCGGGGGGGGGGAAAGAGGGGAAGAGATCAACCAAAGGACTCGTGTGCATGCATGTAAGCCTAACCAGTGGGCACAGACAGCAGGGGAATGAGGGCATGGGGGGGAGGGGAGTGATGGGGGATAAGGACACATATGTAATAGCTGAATCAATAAAGACAAAAAGAAAAGAAATGTTAAAAGGGTACAGACTTCCAGTTACGCATCAGTGTCGTGGAGGGGTAACAGCAGCCTGGGGATGGCCGCTGTGTATCTGAAAGGTGCCAAGAGGGTGGAGCCTAACAGTTCTCACCCCGAGAAAGAACTGGTAACGGATATGACGGATGCCAGCTAGACTCGTCGGGGGGCCGTCTCGCCATGTGCACAAGCACGGAGCCCTTGTGCTGGGCACCTGCAGCGCGTGCAGTTCTGTCAGCTCAGCCTCAGGAGAGCCCTCCCCATCAGCACGGACCGACTGGGCAAAGGGCCATCCAGAGACACATGTCCTGGTTTCCAGGGGGACCCACTCCCGTGGAGCAGGGACACATTTACAAGGTGCTCAAGGCAGTCTGGGAACAGTAATGGATTCATGATCACATACGTAACCGGCCCTCTTTAAGCCTGCAGAGTGCTCCCCACCCAAGCATGGAAGACCTGCCTTAACGCCAATGAGCAACACATCCCGGCCTGGGGTCCGTGGCCGCCTGACTCTCATGCTGCTTCATCACCTCCTGCTGAGCGTGCTCCCGTGTGCCTTCCCGAGGGGCAGGGGAAGGGCGGGGAGATGAGGCAGAGAAGGCCAGAGGCGGGTGTTCCAGCCCCGAGTGTCTGCCTTGGCATCCAGCCATCCTCACACACACTCCACCCCTGGCCGATGCCTTCCGCCGGTGAAGGGAGCACCGCAGTGACTTCTGGACAAAACAGAAGGCCCTTCATACGGAACATGAAGAACAAGATATGGCATCACATGGAGAAGACATTTAAATGGAATACACCTGAACAAAATTTCTCAGCTCCGCCAGCTTCTGTAACACCCGGGGACAGTGTGAGTGAGCGTGCGTGTGAGTGCGTGTGAGTGTGTGTGTGAGTGAGCGTGCGTGTGAGCGTGCGTGCGTGTGAGTGTGTGTGTGAGTGAGCGTGCGTGTGAGCGCGTGTGAGTGCGTGTGAGTGAGCGTGCGTGTGAGTGTGCGTGTGAGTGTGAGTGTGTGTGTGAGAGTGAGTGTGTGTGTGTGTGTGAGCGTGCGTGTGAGTGTGCGTGTGAGTGTGCGTGTGAGTGAGCGTGCGTGTGAGTGTGTGTGTGTGTGAGAGTGAGTGTGTGTGTGTGTGAGTGTGTGTGAGCGTGAGTGTGTGTGTGTGTGTGTGTGAGTGTGTGAGTGTGTGTGCGTGTGAGTGCGTGTGAGTGTGCGTGTGAGTGTGCGTGTGAGTGTGCGTGTGAGTGTGTGTGCGTGTGAGTGTGCGTGTGAGTGTGCGTGTGAGTGTGAGAGTGAGTGTGTGTGTGTGTGAGCGTGCGTGTGAGCGTGCGTGTGAGTGTGCGTGTGAGTGTGCGTGTGAGTGTGTGTGTGTGAGAGTGAGTGTGTGTGTGTGTGTGTGAGTGTGTGTGAGCGTGAGTGTGTGTGTGTGTGTGTGAGTGTGTGAGTGTGTGTGCGTGTGTGTGTGAGTGTGTGTGTGAGTGTGTGTGAGTGTGTGTGCGTGTGAGTGTGTGTGTGTGAGTGTGTGTGTGAGTGTGTGTGCGTGAGTGTGTGTGTGTGTGAGTGTGTGTGTGTGTGTGAGTGTGTGTGTGTGTGTGTGTGAGTGTGTGTGTGTGAGTGTGTGCGTGTGTGAGTGTGTGTGCGTGTGTGAGTGTGTGCGTGTGTGTGTGAGTGTGTGTGTGTGTGTGTGAGTGTGTGTGTGTGTGAGTGTGTGTGTGTGTGTGTGAGTGTGTGTGTGTGTGTGAGTGTGTGTGTGTGTGTGTGTGAGTGTGTGAGTGTGTGTGTGTGTGTGTGAGTGTGTGTGTGTGAGTGTGTGTGTGTGTGTGTGTGAGTGTGTGTGTGTGTGAATGTTAGCGCATGCCTTCGCTTCTTAGAGCTGGCCGCTGTCATAGCTAAGAAGCCCCAGAAGCATGACCTGCGCGTGCTCTCCGAGGCCTCCGTGTGGCTCTGCCTCCGGACCAGGTCACCGCCTGACAGACACTCCGTCCCTGCCCCCGGCTCGCTAACAGGTTCACACTCAGCTGCAGGCACGTCCCAGGCCGCCGGGTCACGTCCATCTCGTCGCCGTGGAGCAGACGGATTTCTAAGGTCATCACCTGTACGCTGAGCCGCTATTCCGGTGGCTCATCCATATTTCTTACGAGTTCACACTCCAGTCGCCAGGGTATTGGTCTCCCGGGATCGATTTCCTCTCCTTCAGACTCAGCCCAGGGCAGGCGATCCAAACGCATTGCCAGGCAGGAGGTGCTACAAGTTAACTCTCCCGGAAAGGGTGTGGGCTGTGTTTCCTGCTCACATGTGGAAGGGAATTATAGGTTTAAGAAGGTAGGATATCTTACATGTTTAATTGTTTGTAGTCTGCCAAGGAGAAAAACAGTAATTTAAAAAAAATTGTCAATGATTTTTCTACGCAAAAACTGGCAATAGAATGTGCTATGAAAGTTAATTTATTAAATTATTACAGATTTATAGTTCCGTAACTATTAATTTAACTAAACAAACATTTATTGCATGGCAAAAATCCGAGTTGACATGACCACCATGCGGAGGGGAAGGGCTGTGGGTAAATGGTGGTAAAATTACCAGGTAAACCTAGGACACACCCAGATTTGACAGACAGGAGAGATCTGGGCGGGAGGGAGGGGGAGAAGGGACTGGAAGGTAGTTCAGAGAGGTGGAACGTGAGCCAGACTTTGTCCCATGAGCTAAGGGGAGAGTTTCATGAGAACTGAGGATACTGCCAGTGAACTGAGGAGCGGGTCAGATGTGGCCCAGACAGAGCTCAGCTTGTGACGGAAATATCTTCCCTGGCGGCCGCCTGTCCCCGGACCACCCCTGCCCTCCTCTCCTCCGCCAAACCCATGAGGCAGCTCGGAAGGGCAGAGCGGAACACTCACGCGTTTCCCCTGAGCTGAGAACCTCACCTACATGGTCTGTGGGTTCGGTGTCTCCTCCATTTCTTTACCCACAAAGTCCGGTGAATAACGGTGTTTGCCCCCCCGCTGCCGCTGAAAAGCCATCGTTAAGGCCAGCGCCCCCTCGCGATGCCCTCTGAGAGCCTGCAGCTTCCCTGCTGTGAGGGTTTCTCCTGCCTTCACAGCTCAGTGCCTCCGGTCCGCTCCCAGCCCAGAACAGGTGCACACACTCAGTGCACGCACCCCGCTCAGAGCAGCCCCCGGCCCGGGAAGCTCAGTGGGTGGGGAGACTGCTCTCAGCATCGCCTTGTGCATTTCCTTGCGCTGTAGGTGCCCTGAGCGGGAGGCCGGGCCTGGGTGACACGCGTGGAACCAGGGTAAGCCAGAGCCTTCCCCAAACCCTGCTCTCTCGTGAGGGGAGTGTCGCAAGCACAGAACTCATCTGCTCACGCACATCCAGAACCTGACTGAGGCCTCCATTGCTCAGTGAGAGGCTTTCTATTTTAGCTGTAAAACCCACGGCCACGTCTAAGGCTGACTGCCCAGCGCAACTGCATGATCAGGCGCTCGACTCTCATTCTCCCCGGTTCTCGGAGCCCTGACCTTGTGGCAGTGGATTTGGCCTTGGCTGCGTCGGCACACCCCAGGACTCTGGAGTCTGATCGCACAACTAGCATCTGAGAAGCAGAACCCCAGCCCGGCGCCGCATGCCGTGGTGTCAGGGCACACGGGCAGATGGGCCAGGGCCTCGCCAGCAGAAGCCTCAGCAGCACCTGCCACTCGCTGCCGGGGACGTCAGCAGTCAGAGGCAGAGGCTGCGGTGAAAGCAGCACTCTGACCGTGTCCTCAGCACTCCGGCAGAGAGAAGGCCGTTTTACTTTAACTATTAAAGAATAATGAGAACGCAAGTTCCCTAAAGCATTAAGAAAAAAAAGGAGCACTTGCCATTAGGACCAGCGTTTATTTACCCACTTAGTAACACGCAAACAGTTTAGTATCCGTTCTTTCAGTTGCTGGGATACAAACTTCAGTGTGTGTGTGTTTCATAACTTTGAATCATGTATATTAGAAATATAATTATTTTTACAGAAATAGAATGCTGAAAAAGATGACATAGAAATTTTGACAACACATCATGAATGTATCTCCATACTTATTTCCCCATGATATCTTTATTGGATATCCGATGTTTCTATCTGTCTACCTATCTATAATCCATCTATCAATCTATCTAACTATCTATATGTCATTCCACCTCTTGAAAACAGCACCCCATTTTCCTTAGAGAATCTAAGGTGTGCCACGCTGATGGGGTGGACACGTGACTCTCACACATCTCATCACTCTGGCCCAGGCTGAGCGATCACAGCACTCAAGCCTGGCCTTGGAGTCCAGAGGGCTGGGCTGCCGGGGGATCAGCGTAGACCTAGATTTCTGGCAGCCATTTGGTCCCAGGAAGGAAGACCTGCCTGAATGAGAGCCACTAGAGAGGAAAGCCGGGCTGAGGAGAGCAGAGAAGGAAGCCATATTGTGATGTTGCTTGAGCCTCGAGTTGACCAAGTACAAGCGTGCCGTTTTGCCCGTGATGAAGAGTTACTGCAGGGGCGTCTCTGTTCATCCTTTGCTTTCTATTTCTCACAAAAGCACAGCAGAAGCTAAAGGAGAGGCCGCCTCCACACAGCAACGATGCAGTAGGCCTAGGGCCAAGCCTCCGTCAGCAGGTCAGAAACTCAGAAACAGTTCGCGTGGGTCTGAAGTGTGCGGAGGGAAGGTAAGCGTTTCAGAGTAATCCAAACAAATACACCAGCGAATTGAAAGAATGCACATTAGCCCGGGCCAGTCGTCCTTAGATCAGAAGGGGCGGGATGGAGAAATGATTAGAGAGAAGACAGGAATTTAGCTTGGAAGTAAAAAGAGAAAAGGCAGGGCTGTTCACCACGGTTTCCTAGGTCTGTCAATAAAAGTGCACACTTTAAACATTGGCGTCACCAACATACACATGTTTCCCAGCAGCCGAAGCCGCTGCTGGAGGTTCACGCCTCTGAGCCGGCTCTCTCGGCAACCACGGGGGGGGGGGGGGGCCTGCTTCTCGGCGCCCAGCGGCCACGGAAACAGCCTCCGCATTCAGAAACGCCGTCACAAAATGAGACTGAGCGAGAACATGGCAGCACTGGGAAAGGTGGTCCAGATGGAGAAAACAATTAAAATGATCGGATGGTGATATCAAAAATATGACTACTGCTCTACCTGGTGTGGCTCAGTGGATAGCGCTGGCCTGCGGACGGAAGGGTCCTGAGTTTGATTCCATTCAAGGGCACGTGCCCGGGTTGCTGGCTTGATCCCCAGTATGGGGCATGCAGGAGGCAGCCACCCATGATTTTGTCTCATCATTGATGTTTCTATTTCTTCCTCTCTCTTCCTCTCTGACATCAATAAAAAATATATATTTAAAAAATATGTCTCCTGATGGAAACACTGAGTTAAAGACTGTAAACTTGTAGATGTCCTGTAGCAGTGGGGAGTAGGTTACCAGGCACAGTGAGCCATTTTGTATTTGTGGGGAGAGGTGTAGGAACTGCCCACGATCGCAGAAGCATCGGGACCCTGAGGGCAGAGTTCTGTTTCCGTGGACACGTGATCATTTATCCAAGCCATTTGATGTAACTTATGCCTGAGTATTGTTCTATTCTCCTCTCAATACTTTAAAATCTTATTATAACTAAATATGTATGCTAATGCCAGTCTGTA
Organism: Nyctalus aviator; assembly: GCA_036971965.1. Lineage (NCBI taxonomy): Eukaryota > Metazoa > Chordata > Mammalia > Chiroptera > Vespertilionidae > Nyctalus > Nyctalus aviator. Next base: position 1,230,465 of record CM072928.1, on the reverse strand, counting down.
AACATTCCAAGTAATTACTGACTTTAAATTATTTAGCGACTTTCCATGTCTTGCATTTTAAATTGTACTTCTTTATTCTGAAGTTCACCTCAGTGCCAGCAAATGGCTTTTCTTCTTCAGAATGGTATTTAGTATTTATGAGAGCGAGTGAACAATGATAGATGTGTAAGCCAGGTGTTGTGGAAAGTTACTGGAAATTAATACAACACAGAGGTCTGCCACGGTCTGTAGACCCCCGGAGTTCAATGTCAGACAGTTTCTGTGTCGGCCTTGCTTTCTGCGGAGTGGTTCTAAAGTCTGTGCCAAGTTCTCAGAGATGTACCCTGAACTGTGACTAAAGAAAGCAAGATCATCTTAATTTCCCCTTTAAGATAATAAGCAATTGTCAAATAATTTTAACAAAGTTCTCACGATGTATTATTTTGGGCGTTTTCTGTTTTGGTTGCTTTTGCCTTGTAACGATTACTACCGTTTTATGCTTTACAAGATAATGGAAACCCAGTGGTGGCTCTGATCTATATTATTTACCAACTACCGTGTTTCCCTGAAAATAAGACATCCTCCGAAAATAAGACCTAGCGCATGGAAAGATAAGACATCCCCTGAAAATAAGACCTAGCGCAGCTTTGGAAGAAAAATTTAATATAAGACACTGTCTTATTTTCGGGGAAACTGGGTAGAGGCCCAGCGTGCAAAATCACACAAGACCCAGACCCGCCCTGTGCCAGCTGGGGGACCCCAGACCCACCCTGCGAGAGCTGCAGGCCCTGCCTCCACCACCCATGTGCTGCGCCAGGCTCACATGAGTCACAAGTCCCTCCCTGCCCGGAAGAGGTGCTCCATGCGCCTCCTGCTGACCAGCTGCGGCCGTGACGCCATACCGGCATTAAGGCCACAGGCCTTATATGACATAGATTTCTACTTGTCTTATTCTTGATCGGAACACTTTCCACATTATTTTAAGACAGTGAGTCATCAATGCTTTACCGTTTTACTGACATGCATGTGCCTGCATACTAATTAACATTTTCTTCTTTGAAAAAATCTTGAGTTCCGTGCACCAGGTCTCGGCTGAGACCCATGCCGTGATTGCCACCTGACGCTGTCTGCGGCTGAGGCAGCCTGGCTCCTTCCAACGGCCCCCTCAGTGGGACAGCCGCCTGCCCTCCTCCTGACACACTCCGTAGCATTTAGATTTGAAGAGGAACCATGTCAGGTTTCAGTTATTGAGACTTTAGTTCATTACCGCATGGGGTTTCCCTGATTACAGTCCATGGATTTATTTATTTAGAGGTTTCCTGACATTCCAAGCACCGTCAACACATTTCAACACAACCGATGACAAGGGTTTCTCCTGCCTTTTGACCAAGATGCTTCTTCAGCCAAATGTGCGCCAGGCTCCTCCAAGTCCCCTTTCTGGCTCGGCCCTGACTTCGGGCGCCGTTCTGGCCCCACTGACCGCAGCCTTAGAAGGAGTCCTGCTGGTCAGTGCCCTGGGCACCTCCCATCCTGATGCTCTTCGCCCCGCCCTGCCGGGCAGATCCCGTTAGCCTCTGCTCCTCTCAGTGACTTCTCACCCGCTGACCCACCCTGCTCCTTCCTGGACACCCCTCTTGTCCTTGTACTAGCAGCTGACCCCAAACCCTCTATTGTACTACAAAAACCATTGTATATATATATTCCATTGATTTTTTTCCATTGATTTTTTTACAGAGAGGAAGGGAGAGTGATAGAGAGCTAGAAACGTTGATGAGAGAGAAACATCGACCAGCTGCCTCGTTGCACACCCCCCACCAGGGATGTGCCCGCAACCAAGGTACATGCCCCTGACCGGAATCGAACCTGAGACCTTTCAGTCCACAAACAGACGCTCTATCCATGAGCCAAACAAGTTTCAGCTGTATTAGCTGTCTTACATGAAGTCTGCCTTAATGTCTCTAACAAGTGTCACGAATAATTTTAAAAAATATTTCTCAAAGAGATCTTTATGAATTATAAATTACATATTTCCTTAACAGCCTAGCTGGTGTGGCTTAGTGATTGAGCATCAACCAATGAACCAGGAAATCACAGTTCGATTCTCAGTCAGGGCACATGCCCAGGTTGTGTTGTGGGTTTGATCCTTAGTAGGGGGCGTGCAGGAGGCAGAAGATCAATAATTCTCTCTCATCATCACTGTTTCTCTCTCTCTCTCTCTCTCTCTCTCTCTCTCTCTTTCTTCTCTGAATCAATAAAATTAAAAATATATATATCCTTAATATATAGTACCAACAATTATTACCTAAAGTTTATCTCCTACCTTAATTTTCTCCTGCTTTACTTTGTCCCCAAAATGTCATCGTTAAATGTCACCCAACCATGAGCTGTAGTATTGCAAAGTGCTGGTAGAGAGGGACCTACCACCCAGTGATGCCCCACAGCTGTGCCCGGCACCTGCTGGAGACCATGGCCGTCTTCCTGGTTGACTTCATTCATAATTCTGTTCTCGTAGTAATTACTCAAACGTCTACCTTTTCCTCAGGCACAGAATTCTAGAAACTCTCTTCTCTCACATGAACATCACAGGACCAACAGGGTCATTGAGGGGAAATCTCTTCAGCTCCCTCCTCTCCTGGAATTGGTTTTGATTGGCATGTGCTATGCCCCCCGTCTCAGTGGGACTGTGATTTCCTCCTGTCACTGACATTGCATTCCCTGTGTCCTCAGTATCACTCCTCCTGACACATCTCCTATCCCAGTCCTTTAGCTTTTCCCCTCTGCTCTCTCCCCTCAACACACAAGCTGTAGACTAGCGACTCTTTACTGGGAGTCTTAGTTGAGGCTACTTTTGAATTGTACATGCTTTCTCTGCAATTGAATAAAAGCTCTCTAATACTTAAGTCTTTTTCTTAGCAACACAAGACTTTCCTAGGCGTGATGTCTCAGTGACACTTGATAAAAAAAAGTACCTTCAGGACACTTTGCTTATGATCCAACTCATTTTGGTTTAGAGCCACAGCTTCAGAATCACCCACTGAGTTAGAACTTGCATTTTAATAGCTTTCCCCTGAGAAGCTATTAAAGTTCTAGAAGTCCTGCTTTAGGACGGTGGTTCTCAACACTGCTCTCCATTAGAATGTCCTAAAATGTCTCTGAAATTAACACCAATGCCTAGATCTCTTAAAAACTACGTAAATCAGAAACTTGGAAAATGGTAGGTAGGACTTACCTTTCTGGCTCTTTTTCCCTTCCTCTCTCCTCCCTTCCCTTCCTTCCTACCTTCTGTCTTTCCCTCCTTCCACTCCTCTATCCATTCATTCTACCCTCCCCACCCCCCTTTGAAAGCTTCTCAGGTGGAATTCTAAAATGCAGCCAGAGTAGAAAGCAATACGTTATCGATGATGGAGCCATGCAGCGTTTCCAGTGTTGAGAAGAGAATCACGGGGTGCTGTCTCCTACCTATGCCTCCTGCACAAATTAGTTATTTTTTTAAATTTTGACTACCTCACCTGCTAGACTGCAATAATAGTGTCTACCTCAAGGAGCTGTTCTACAAGCACAGTGCCTAAAACAGTGTCTCATAGAAAATCATCCTCGCAATGTGGTGACTGTAATTATTGAAAATCTATCACGTTTATTCCCTACCTGGATTCGATTCATCTAAATGGACAGAAGCCTCCTGTCTTTCTCAACCTTCAGGCTTTGCATCTATTTGATCTGGTTCCAAGACTATGGACGCCAATAAACGGTGGTTCTCATTCTCAAGGACTAGAGCGCCGTTGGCCAGCCTCCTATGGAGCTGCAGTATGTGGTTTTATTTTCAAACCAAAGAGCATATGGCATGTCCTCTGGTGATCTCAGAAAGAGGCTTCTCTTGTCATTCCAAGGTTTTTCAACACTGTGCTCAGTGTTCTGAGTGTCAGGACCTTGTCTGTTCCTCTCCGTGTTGGTGACATAATGACAGTTGTGTATTTTATATCTTTGGTAGATGCCGGGGCTAGATAGATTTTCTGCTTACTTTGAGGAAGGGACTGATTTTAACACCCTAGGGGAGGGGAGAAGGTGTTTTTCCCACAATAGGAGTAAGATAAGCACATTATAAAATCATCATTTAAAAGTAATTAAATTAACCCACAGAGTGCCGGCAATTAGCACTGGTCGGGCTTGGACAGAAACAAGTCTCTCCTTAAAGGAAGTTGAGGGCACAGGCTTCGAGCCAGAGGGCGTTTCCTTTGCCCACTGCGTCCCTCACTGAGAGATCGAGCTGTGAAAACTCCCCAGAGAGGCAGGATGTGGAAAAGTGGGGAACACAGCAGCAGGGCACACCCAGAGCAGGCACCCAGGTGTTCTTCCTGAACTGCGAGCCAGACCGTGGAGAAGAGAGCCAAGGCGTGTCCGCAGACCCAGCTGTAAAGGACAGGGAGCCAATCCAAGCTAATCTGACGCAGAGGACAGAGCAGGGTGGCTTGGGCGGGAGGCAGGGGGAGACCAGGTGCTGATAAAGGTGAGAAGCTCCCGCCATGGAGAATGAACAGCTTCCGGGAGCTGCTGGAGAGCATGGTGACCACGGTCAGTCCTGGGGGATGCCCTTGGCTTTGCTGAAAGAACTGTTCTTAAATCACATCTTGTCAACACACACACACACATTCACACACACACACACTCACACATACACACTCACACACACACACACATACTCACACACACATACCCATTCACACACACACACACTCACACACACATACTCTCTCACACACTCTCACACACACACACACTCACTCACACACACACTCACACATACACACTCACACACACACATACTCTCTCACACACTCACACACACACACTCACACTCACACACACACTCACACACACACACATACACATACTCTCTCACACACACACTCACACACACTCACACTCACACACACACTCACACATACACACACACACACATACTCTCTCACACACTCACACACACACACTCACACACACACTCACACACACTCACACATGAATGCACACACACACACACATACACACTCACACACACATACACACTCACACACACATACTCTCTCATACACTCACACACACATACACACTCTCACACACACACACTCACACACTCACACACACACACCCCCACACACATTCACCCACACTCACACACACACACTCTCACACACTCACACACACACACTCACACACTCACACACACACACACACATACACATTCACACACACTCACACACACACTCACACACACACACTCTCACACACTCACACACACACACACACACTCAATGCTAATTATAGAGAGATGATAGAGATGCTATTTACCTAGATATTGATGGTCTTTCACTATATACAAGCATATAGTGTTATTACTTAAATGTATACAAATTTTATAGGTCAGAGTTATCTCAATATAAATAGTTTAACCAAAGGGGAAAAGAGATAAAAAAGACAATGGATCCCTCACCCAACCGGCTCTTGAGCAAACAGATAATTTAAGAAAAGGGGTGAAGATTACCCTCAGAGAAATGCAGGAGTGTGGTCTATACATAGTGTGCATCCATGGTAGCCAGAAGGAAAAAGAACAAAAAGAAATAACCAAGGAAATTCATGTTTAAAAATAAGAGTACTGATACTGAAAATAAAAATGAATGGGATGGACATCTCAGAATGTGTAACAGGCGAACAAAGAAAATTTCTAGATGAGTTTTTAAAAAAATGAGATAAACTTACATATCTGGGAATCTTAGTGAAAAAGAACTGAAGTGAGGGAAGGTGGGAAATGATCAAGAGGTGACACAATTCCTGGGTACAGGGACACAGCTCTTCATGTGCCCAAGCCCTGCTGGAGGCCCGGCTGGAGGCATAAAATGTCCTCTCTCTGCTGAGACAGACTTAGCACCTTCCAGAGAAGGGGTAGGAAATATGACTTTTAAAAGAACAAAGTCAATTATCCCTAGGCATCTTCTCATTAGGACTAGATGCTGGAAGACAATCCATATTTCTGAGGAAAACTGAATTAGAACTTAGAATTTTTACCCCACCGAGATCGAGATCAATGAAGTATAAAAGCAGAATAAAAATGATTTAAACATGAAGAGAGTGAGCACATAAATCTTCCACGCGCGTTTCCTGTGAATATCTTGAATAAAGAAGCTATTGAGCTCCCAGAGACAGGAGGTCAAAGGGGGAAGGAGGAGGGAAGGCTGGTCTGAGCCCTTGGGAGAGACCACTCAGATCAGGTCAGCAGGCCACTGAGAACAGTGGGAAAATCTATAAAATAGATCATGAAAAAAAAAAAATGGCTAAAGACTAAGGGGCATAGAAAGGCCACATGATGTAAGGGGGAAAAAATCAACCAGAAACTTAAAGAGGAACAAAGAAATGGTCAGAAAGTCACAGTTCAAATATGAAGCATCATGAGCTCTGGTATGAATTTAAGCAAATGGCTGAGTGAAAGAGAAAAGACTACTGAATCCTAAAATTGGACACATCCAGATTTAGTCTGGCCGGAATGGTTCAGTGGCTGAGTGTCGACCTTTGAACCGGGAGGTCACAGTTCAATTCCCGGTCAGGGCACATGCCCGGGTTGTGGGCTCCATCCCCAGTGTGGGTCATGCAGGAGGCATGATTCTTTCTCATCATTGATTCTTCTATCTCTCTCTCCCTCTCTGAAATAAAATATATGCATATATTAAAAAAAAAAGAAATATCAGACTTAGGTGACATCAGGTTGTGTGTCTCATTAGCCTCACAGAGAAGAAAATGCAATTCTAGAGTGAAACTCAGCCACATTTCTATTATAGAGTGCTGTAAATGCCAACTACTGGGTTTCGATGTTTACATTGCTGTGAAAGCATCCCCATTGGACAGAATGTAGGAATAGTAGAAAATAGATAAGGGCAGGAAAGAAGAGGAGAGGTGATTTTGTCCTTGTGTCACAATATGAGACATTGAGCATGAAAGGAAAAATAGAGGTTTGAGAAGGGAATGTACAGTTTTAATAATAATAAATACACATATAAAGCAACTATCCAATCTCTGCATGGTGGAGAATAGGTGGTGGGGGAGCGAGCTCAGTCTTCTTCAGAGAAAGACAAGTCATGTCTCTACAAATCAACAGAACAGAACAATATTCCTTAGAGCTTTAGATATAACCACAAAAACATTAGCAATGCTAAAAGGAAAAGCCTTCCAAAGCGGGACTAGGACTGATGAGAAATGAGGTAGCTTATTGTTCTGCACCCCAAGATCTTGTGTACTGTGTGATTGGTGAATGTATGCATGAGTTAATTCTGGTTGTGTAAAAATTTCAAGTATCGATTAAAGATTTCAACAAGAATTACTAAGTTGTGTAAATGACTTCCTGCTAAACTATTTTTGGTAGTCACTCTTTCTCTAGTTTGTTCCTATGCCTTTTACCTTTCTTAACATAGTCATCCACCTACCATTCTGCCCCGTACTATTACTTATTTGTACTCTAACTTCCTTTATTGTGTATATGTATTATAGGCTAAAAGTGGCATTTTAATAACCCTCCAGGAGTACAGCCCAATAAAAATTGAATCATCATTGAACTGAGTAGTTTCTTATGAAGTTTATTAATATTCTAAAACCAGGAAAAATTGGAATAGTGTTCCTATCAAACATTATTTGAATTTTAAATAGTTTCGACTCAAATGAGGGAGATTTTAATCTGGGATAATTGCATCTTTAATAAGATTTTAGATCAATTTTTAAGTACATTAAAAAATCATCTAAAATAATATGTCTGTGGCAAGAAATTATGAGTGGTATTCGATGATCTGATTTATTCTGTTTTGTGGTAATCAATTGAAGGAAAATGATAATTACACCTGACATCTCAGTGAGCACTAGAGCCATTAATCAGCATTCTTTGCCTCATGCTCCATCTTTACATTGATCTTTATTATGTCAAGGTTATATATTAACCACCAACGTAGAAAGGTTTTCTTAGAAAAACCTCAGTTGTCTATAAATTGGATCGTAGGAATGGAGAGTGGGAGGGCATTACGGTGAGTTGTAAGCATTTGGATTTTGACTCATAGTCTGGCCTCATCCGTCTCCTTTAAGTCAATGCTCCACCTGTAAGAAGGTGCAGGGGACACTTCTGGTTGCCCAGGCCACCACAGACTTCCTCCTCTGCCCCTCTTCCCACAATTCTGTTCTCATTTATTCATGTTGCTGCACACTCACCCTCACACCCGCTCCATAGTCGTTCTGACCAATGGCCGGCCAAGGCCTTGGTTTCCCTGGTGGTCAGTATGCTATGTCTCCCGTTCAGGATATGAAGGGAGGACTGACAGGGCGCTGCTGCCGCAGACAGAGAGCCTGGACCCCTGCCTGGCAGGCACTGCGCCCACAGCAAACCAGTTGCAGGATGCTGGGTGCACTGGTGCCAGGACTGGCGGACAAGAAGGACAGGGAGGCGGGGACGGGGAGAGCCCCTGGGGCACCACAGGTCAGGAGACACTCACTCCACACCAGTGACCTCGCACAGGCCCTGCTCACAAGACCCCAGCAACAGTGCTCACAGCGGCGGTGCTGCAGGAAAGAGATGCCACACGCACTCCAGGGGGCTCTGTGCCAGCCCAGGAGCCCACCTCCGAGTCTCCCCACCCCTGGTCTCATCCTGATCTCTCTCTCTCCCCCTCTCTCCTCTCTCTGGAATCAATAAAAGTAGATATTTTTAAAAATCAAAATCAACTAAAATTCTAGAAATAAATATTCTCCCAGAAGCCATGGGGTCTGTCCAAGGACTGGGCCACGAGGGGCCGGCCCGGGACCCTGGAGGCAGAGGTTTGCAGTGACCCACGGCAGGGAGCTTTATTTCCCTCGGGACAGTGTTTTTGGCTAAACCAAAGGTCCTGTCAAAATCCATTTAATGGATCCAGGGATAAGATAATAGATGGAGAGGTGGAAAATGTTGGTACCACATCCAGACTGGGTTTAGAAATAAGATACAGAGTACACTGCCTCATGAATTCTGAGTTTCCATTACTCGCCTGAAAACGTTGGCCCCAAATAAACATCGTGAATTCAGTTTTACTTGGGGCTGCTGACCATGGAGCTGAGCTGATGCCATTGTTACAGACAGTGGTAGGCAAACTCTTTAGTCCGCAGAGCCAAATATCAACAAGTACAATGACTGAAATTTCTTTTGAGAGGCACATTTTTAAACTTAAACAATATAGGTAGATACACTGCTATTAACTTAATTAGGGCAACTCCTTCAATGACATGGTATTTTGTGGAAGAGCCGCACTCAAGGAACCAAAGAGCTGCATGTGGTTGGCGAGCCATGGTTTGCTGACCACCATTACAGACGAACCACACGTGACTCTTCCCAGCACCGAGTGTAAATGAAACAGAGATCTTTCAAAAGTACAGTTCATGGCATGCTACTGTATACGAGCAGGATGAACGGCAATCTGTCATTAAATGTTCAAATTACAGCAATAATTGAGGCACAGCTTCAATAAAGTGTATATTATCCTTCATATTCTGTACTTATTCAAGCATTAAAGCTAGAATTTGATTATCTTTTATGATGATATTTATGTGCAACATCTAAGAAACTCTTAAAAATTCTCTACTTTATTCTAAAAACGTTGACGTGTAATAAGGACGGGTTCTTTTTAAGTCAGGTAATAAAAACCAGGAGACTCTCAAATCATGCTAAATACAAGACAAAAAAATGGGTAAGGATTTACTGGGAGCACAGCATGGCCTCATAAAATGTACCAAATTATACCTCAAAGGCCTGGCTTTTAGCCTCACTTTTCCAGGGGCCCCGTGACCTTTGGCAAACTGTATTCCTGCCCTTAATTCATGCTCCGCATATTTTCCACGAATGACTTGGACCACATGTCCATCATCTCTTTCAGCTTTCTTTTCATCTTAGCTTTTATGGTCTAGAAAGAGCCAAGATTATATATTTTGCAAGGGTTTCTATCATCAAACCAACCTCACAAATGTAATTCCTTTTTAAGGACCTATGTCTCAGTTCCCCTTTGAGAGGCGTATCAGACACTATGAATTATCCTAACCACGGAAGCCCCACCTCCCTTCCTCCTCCCAGCCACACCACACGGAGCTGCTTCTCACTCCTGCGATGCTGCCCAATCCTGGACTTTGGGGTCTGCGATGATTTGATTTTGTCTCCTGAGACTGATTTCCGATTTAATTCCCAGTTGATGTCTGTGGCGGGAGATGGAGGGTGGCAGTGCCCTTTGCTGAGCCCCAGGCACGTGCAGGGAGAACTCCCTGGAGCTCTTAGAAGGGGTCAGAGGGTGTGTCCCTCACCCAATTGATGTCCCCCCAAAAGCAACTCCATTATGATGAAGGTTAAGGCTCCATAATCCTATCTAATAAAAACAAAATATGCTAATTGCCCCTCACACCCTTGCAAAGATGGCAGCACCCACAGCCAATAAGGAGGGAATATGCTAATTGGATGTCCCACCCTTAAAGATGGCAGTGCCCACGGCCACCAGGTGGGCTGTGGCACCCACTTCTCTCAGCCCCCTGGCAACCCAGGGCCACCCGAGGCTTGGGTAGTCAGGGCCTGTGGAGGCTGTGCTGCCGGCAGTGGCAGCAGCAGAGGTGTGATGGGGAGCTGCCTTCTTCCTCTGATCGCCGGGTCGCCTCCCACCCCTGGGAGCTCCTGGACTGTGAGAGGGGGCAGGCCAGGCTGAGGGAACCCCATCCAGTACATAAATTTTTATGCACCGGGCCTCTAGTCTTAACATAAATGCATGTGGTTTTTTTTGACGTTATTTTGTGAGGATTAAATTTGAAGGGGGTTTGAACTTCACTCTTGTCTTCTGAATGTATCACTGAGGGCCCATAGGCCTGGCCAGCAATCAGGCTGATCGGGATCTTCCCTCCCCCAGCTGCCAGATGGGGCCTTCCTTCATTTATTCCCTGGTGGCCAGCACATGTCCTAGCCAGCAGTTGAACTCCCGAGGGGACAATTTGCATATTAGCCTTTTATTACATAGAATAGCAAATACACCCATAGTAGAAGAATAATACATGGATGAAAATACACACACATACATGCACACATGTAAGTTCCTCTTTTCCTGTCCCAAAACGCTTCTTAGAAATAATCGATGTTATCAACATAGCATAGTATCTTCCTGTCACTGTTGTGTGTGTCAGCCTTTCACTTTTACACGTGCATAGTCCTTCCTTCTACTGATGTCACAGAGCAATGCACTTAACCTCCACTACTGTCATACAGGTTGTTTCTAGTTGCCCTCCATCACCCCGCCCAACCCTCCCAAAAATGCCACAAAGAACATACTGATGCAAAGAAGCATTCATTGCAATTCCAGTTTTGCTCTTCCCTCCATATGTGACTGGGTGAGTTATTGAGTCTTTTGAAACTCAATTTTCTTCCTTGTAAGGATAGGAGAGATAATGCTAATCAATATTGAGGCAGAACTAAATGAGAGGATGTAAGCACGACACCTCAGCCTGACCTGCATGTGAGCACTGCTGTGAAAATATGCAAACTAATCTCCAGCCCTGTGAGCATATTTCTTACTTCCTAAAAACAATGGAAACATATACTTTATGGAGAACAAGAGTAATGCCACCGGCTTCACAAAAGTGGAGAATGATGAACATACATTGTAACAGGCACTGGTAGCTCTGTGGACCAGTCATTTTGCAAATAGCTATTTGATCTGAATATTAATGTGTCTGAGCTAGGAGTGGTGGATGATTGATACTCATGCATTCCTGACAGAATGCTCTGAGTATGTTAATGTTATTTCAAAATGTATGAAGAGACAAGTTTAAAGAAAATAGGACAGAAACAATTTCCAAGATTAAGCTTCATAGAGGGACAAGGCAGAAAAATCTACTTTGCAGTGTCAGCTGAAATCTTACAGATGGGAGACACATCAGAGAATTCTCATGTAATCATCAAATATTATTTATAAAGTAGATTACACTTACTTTAAAAATAAAGAGACCTATCTATCATAGCTATTATAAAATGCATATGTAATACTAGAGGTACAGTGCACAAAATTCATGCATGGGAAGGGATGTATCCCTCAGCCCAGCCTGCACCCTCTCCAATCTGGGACATCCCTCTCACAATCCAGGACTGCTGGCTCCCAACTGTTTCCCTGCCTGATTGCCCCTAATCACTTCTGCCTGCCAGCCTGATCACCCCCTAACCACTCCCACGTCAGTCTGATCGATGCCCAACTGATCTCCTGCCAGCCTGATTGCCCCTAACTGTCCTCCCCTGCAGGCCTGGTTGTCCCCAACTGTCCACCCCTCCTGGCCTGGTTGCCCCTAACTGTCCTCCCCTGCTGTCCTGGTCACCCCCAACTGCTCTCCCTTGCAAGCCTGGTCCCTCTCAACTGCCCTTCCCTGCTGGCTTGATTGCCCACAACTGCCCTTCCCTGCCAGCCATCTTGTGGTGGCCATTTTTGACCACATTGGGGCAACCATCTTGTGTGTTGGAGTGATGGTCAATTTGCACATTACCTCTTTATTATATAGGATTAATTGTAATATACAGGGATACATCTATAATATATTATATATTTTATTTGAATTAATGGAAGATAAATGAAATGCTTGGTAGTCTCACAGATTCATAGTAATATGTTTATATTGAAAATACTAGGGGCCCAGAGCACAAAATCGCGCGAGACCCAGGGCCCAGAGTCTGGTGGCTCAGCAGGACCCAGAAAGAGTCCTGCGGCTGCCTCCACCCCACCCACCCTGGCGGGACCAGAAACCACCCACGCCTCTGCTCAGGTCCTCCAGAGTCAAGTCCCCGCCCACTTGCGAACGTCTCAGCATCCACCAGCCCCACCCACCCCACACACGCAGCCTTCTGCTGACCGGTCGTTATGGCGTGATGGTGTGACAACCACGGGTTTTTTCATTCACATTAAAAGGGGATTAATCAGAGGCAATAATTTAATATTGCTATTTGCCCTTTCTATATAATAGAAGTGTCAGAGATGAAAGAAAATTAGTAAAATGTGTATGAAAACCTTGCTCTGTCAGAGTCTGGGGCATCGCTGCAGGACACAGAGTTAAGTCCCCTCCCATCCACATGCACCTCAAAATCGCGTGAGACACAGGCCTGGCTGCACTCTCCCTCACCCCCATTGCGCTAGATCCAGATCTGGCCAATCACACCCTTGTCAAGCCCCGCTGGGCAGGGGGCGTGGCCTCAGGTACCTTAGCCTGGTGCCAGGAAGGGGGCGTGGCCTGAGGTCCCCTGTCAAGCCCCATGGGGCAAAGGAGGGTGTAGCCTCAGGTCCCGGCTGATTGCTCAGTAAGGCTCCTTATGGGAACTTGGCCTCAGCTGTGGGTGCAGCCATCTTTGTGATGGAGTGATGGTCAATTAGCATATTTCCTCTTTATTAGATAGGATAGTTATAGAGGTGTTTACTCAGATATATTTTCCAAAGATCATTTGTTTTTATCTCTGAATGGTTATGAAATCTACTCTGGTAAAGGAACACGGTGGATACATTTTTATGAGCTGGTTTGGTTCAGCTGTATGATTTCAATCAACTGAAGTTTTGTGAAACGTGACTTATGGCCGCCTTGCGTCTGCCCTGGTGAGTGAGAGCTGTCCACAGGGAGAGAGTGTAAGTCCTGCCAGGCCCTCAGTGCCCAGGAATACCTGAATGGCTGTCAGGCGATGGAGGATGCTGCCCGTGTGGTCTGTTCCCTCGTTCTCTCTGGGTGTAAGTCTGTTGGTCGGGAGGGTTATCCACAATCTCCAATGAGGATGGTGAAGCGGCCTTTTTATCCTTCAGAATTCTTTTCTGTGTATATTTTGAACTCTATTTTTAGGTACACATGCATTTATTTTTATATCTTGTATGTTAATTCCATTATCGTCATGAAATATCCCTCTTGTCTTCTGTCATGCCCTCTATGTTTAAAGTTATTGTCTGATGTTGGTACCGTCATCCCATCCTGGAAATAATGCACATTTCTCTCCAGAATCCTGACTATTCTACTATTTATGAGCTGCAGCTTCTGACCGAGTTAAATAGAGTCTACCTTTTGTTGGCTGTAATAAAGTCATTGAGCAATATATTCTGTACTTCTCATTCAAACATTTCTACATTGGCAATATTGATTGGATCTATCTAAAATGGACTGAAAAAATAATAATTTTTTAAAAACAACTGTGTTTGGTTGAGGAATAGTGTAAAAGTATGAACTAAAAAGAGTGAGTTATTTAGGCTGTGTTAAAATTTCAATACGTATAGGAATGCTTCCGACAAATCTGACTAAAATGTTAAAAATGCTAAGTGGCAGTTCAGCTTATCCTCCTGAGGAAAGAAGTCATTTTAGAGATGGAGCTTTGCCTTCAAGTTGGAAATGAGCTTTGATACAAGCCCTTAGTCAGGCTCACTGAAGGTGTCATGAGAACGCTGAAGCCTGTAGGACACTCATTCATGCTTTCAATGTGAAGAGACACACGCATTTGGTAACGAGGGGCTGTCTTTGAAGAGATAAAGAAGCCGCGTGGAATCCATGCCAGGAACCGAGGGAGCCATCCAGAAAGAGGCCTCAATCACATACCTACTGAGTTTGTTTCTTAAACAATGAAGAGGCGGGAACAAATAGGTAGAACTGAGAATAGCAGACCATAGCTCAGCTGGCTACAGGCCAAATCAGGAGCGGGAGAGATGGTGTAAGAATCAGTGTGTGAGATTCCTGGTCAGGGCACAGGCCCGGGCTGCGGGCCAGATCCCCAGCGGGGGGCTTGCAGGAGGCAGCCAATCAACAATTCTCGCTCATCATTGATGCTTTCACCTCTCTCTCCCTCTCCCTTCCTATAAATATCAATATCAATATAAATATATATTAAAAAGAATCACAAGGAAAGCTTTACAAAGCAGATGCCAATGCCTTATGTTCTCATGCTTATCTGACAGATGCTCTCTGCGCAGCCTGCCACCGTCCACCCCCCCACCCCCCAATCCTCCCCAGCCACTGATGAGTGGTGTGTGACCTGGGATTGGGGTTCCTGTGCTCTCTACCTAGTTCTTTCAGCCAACCTCAGCCCGGTTGGGGGAGTTTGCTGTTAGCATAAAATACTTGCTTTTTTAGCAAGTGACCATGCAGGAAAGTTTGGTTTCATGACAATGTATAAATTTGCATAGAATGACACAAATGCATATAAATATATCCATATGAATATATGTCTGTGTATATATATATATTCTTCAGACAGGGAACTGTCATTGTATGTACTAATGAATGTCTCAAAGCTAATGTCATTGAAGGCCAAATCTGGGCTTGACCTCCAAGTCACAGAAATCCTTACGTAAATGTATCGCTAGGGATGACACGCGTGGGCACCGTCCGGTTGAAGTGTGTGCGCTCCTTGAGAGCAGTGTTTTCTCCTTCCTTCTGCGATGCTGCTCAGCTTTCACTGCACACTCCTTCCTCTCAAGGTAACATGAAAAAACAGAGAAGAAAGCCAACCTCCCATTCGAGCTGCTCTCGATGTGAAGTGCTTGCCTCTGATCCGCAAAGAAAGACACGATCCTTCAAAGCATCTGTCCTTGTTAAGGATTAAAGAGAAGCTTCGAATGAAAAGGCACGGGATGAAAGGGACGTTGTGGGTGGATCCCGCCCCGTCTGTCAGCGCCGCAGATCACCGTCCTCCTCATGGCACGCGCTCGGCCTGGCTCTCTGCAGAGGGGAGAGGGACGGCCTTGTCAGGGAGGGGAGAGTGACAGGCACGCCCCGGCCGGGGAAACTGGCATCACTGGTGGATGTGGCACGTATTTCCCTTCCCTTCCGCCCACCGGACCAGGGGTCGTGGGATCTCTAAGACAGAAAGCAGGTAGAACTGGACTTGAGGAAGGAAGGACCAGAAAACTGAAAAATCTCAGCTCAGAACCAAGAGGAAAGACCCACAAAGGAAGGAGTAGTTCTCACCATCCATTTCAGAGGAAAGGAAGTCGACCAAGTCGACGGAAGAGTTCGGTGGTCACCTCAGTAACACAGGCTGCCTTCAGAATAGTCATGCCCCATCGTCCATCTGCCAGTGTTTCCCAAAGTGTGGCACGCGTACCCCCAGGGGCGTGGGAAGAGTTAGGGGGGGTACGGGAAGAGTTTGGTGGGGGTACGGGAAGAGTTTGGTGGGGGTACGGGAAGAGTTTGGTGGGGGTGCGGGAAGAGTTTGGTGGGGGTACGGGAAGAGTTGGGGGGGTACGGGAAGAGTTAGGGGGGTGCAGGAAGAGTTAGGGGGGGTGCGGGAAGAGTTAGGGGGGTGCGGGAAGAGTTAGGAGGGGTACGGGAAGAGTTGGGGGGTACGGGAAGAGTTAGGGGGGGTACGGGAAGAGTTAGGGGGGTGCGGGAAGAGTTAGGGGGGTACGGGAAGAATTAGGGGGGGTACGGGAAGAGTTAGGAGGGGTACGGGAAGAGTTGGGGGGTACGGGAAGAGTTAGGGGGGGTGCGGGAAGAGTTAGGGGGGGTGCGGGAAGAGTTAGGGGGGGTGCGGGAAGAGTTTGGCGGGGGTACGGGAAGAGTTTGGTGGGGGTACGGGAAGAGTTTGGTGGGGGTACGCGTTGCACCGGAGTTCGGTGGGGATATGCACTGCACCGTGCTAATTGCGCCTAATTCTATGTTCTCATGAGTACGAGAGGCATTCGGCGTTACGAAAGTTATAGAAGGGGTACACACATGTCAGAAGTTTGGGAAACACTGATTTGCAACTGCATCCAAGATAAAGCTGTGATTAGCGCCACACAGAGGAAGACAGCAGCTGGGCGATCCCAAGCGGACGCTGGGGGAGGGGCATCCTCCGAACATCAAGCCTCCTGCCACCAGCCCGGCCTCCGGCTCTGCCTTCCTCCGAAAAGCGAGCAATGGTCCCTGAATAAGACTGGTCTCAGCAAGGGAAAGAAGGTTTTTATTTGACCGAAGAAAATACACTGCTCATCTAAGTCCTCTCTGCGAGATACAGAGGCCATGGGAATTGCAAACATCTGTGTGAAGTCCACACCACGGGACCAGGCACCAAAGTTAATTAACAAAACGAAAACCCGAAGAAACAGAATTAGCCAGGAAAATGATATCATGTGATATGATAATTACAGCTGCTATAAAATAAGAAGAGGATGTATTTCAGAAAATGTGGAAGTTATAGAAATAAACATTCAAAATTCTTAATATATTGAGAACACGTATTATTTATGTGTATCTGATGTATTAGAAAATAAAATGAACACAGTTGAATGTAACAAATTAGAATATTTATAAGGGAAAATCGCCCAGGTGTAATGGGAAAAAATGAATGAAAATGAGAATATATAATAGGAGACATCTATCTCCCTGGGAAAAATATATTTCAGAACTACTAATTGCCTCTAGTAGTTCTGGAATATCTAGTAGCGTCCTAAGTTGAAATTGATATTCTAAACTCATTAATTGGATATGGGTAATTGAATATTTGCAGAGTAAAAGATGACCCTCAAACTGTGTGTGTGTGTGTGTATGTGTGGTGTGTGTGTGAGTGTGTGTGAGAGAGAGTGTGTGTGGGGGTGTGTGTGTGAGTGTGTGTGTGTGTGTGTGAGTGTGTGGTGTGTGTGAGAGTGTGTGTGTGTGTATGTGTGAGTGTGCGTGTGTGTGAGAGAGTGTGTGTGAGAGTGTGTGTGTAGTGTGTGTGTGTGTATGGTGTGTGTGTGGTGTGTGTGTGTGTGTTCTATTTGATTGTAAATGGAGGCGTCATATTTTCAAACAATGCTATTTAATGAGATCACCGAGGAAGAGGAGGGTGGTCCAGCTAACAGACAGCTGCCGAAGGGGAGGGAGGACCAGAAAGAACTGTGTCCCTGAAACCAAGAAAGTGCATTTTCCCAGAAAGCAGGTGTGAGGCTACTAAGGCTCAGAATTACTGTATACTTTATCAAGACATATAGATGGAACGTATTTGGAGATGTGATGTTCAACATGGACATTACTAACAGGTTCTTTCCAGGCAGGTGGGTAAGATGCCCAAACTACAGTGTCCACACCATTTCCCCCAGTGAGGAGTGTCCCGGAGGGCTACTGTGCTAAGACGTAGTCGTATGAAATGTCCTATCTGGAGCCACGTTTATCAAGCTCTCTGTGCTGTGCAAATCCGAGGTCTACAAAACGAATCTCCCGATTCTTATTTCCGTGCCTTTTCATGTTTAATATTTGAATTTCAAAATATACCCTAATGCTAAGTAATGGTTTTTCAAAATTCTTCATTCTTTTTCAACTTTTAAAAAGTCCTTTGGAGCTGTCAGATGTAAAGGGACTTAAGATGACTGGAGGGCTTTGGCAGTTGTAATCTGCTTGGTGCTGGAGGCCAATTTAATTAGCCGAGAACCTACTTTCAGATGGTGACCTACCGGGTCCACGAGGCGACAGCTCCCGCTCATTTCCACGCTCCCGGGACGTGCGTTGAAGAAACACACGGGAAGACTGATTACATTTCAGAGAGCCAGGGCGTTCCTCCTCTTCTTTTTAAACACCAGGGGGCCAGGGGATCGGTGTGTCATTTACAGAGAAGGGGCCACTGACCGCATTACACGTGGACACGGCGCCGATGCTCTCTGCCCGGCTGAGCGGAACCCGCAGTCCATGCTGACCCTGTGTCGCCTCCACTTACAACAGGCAGGAGGAAGAGGACGCGGATGTCACCTGCTCACGTCGGAGCCTCCACCCACATTCCTAACACGGTCTCCCCGCATCGCACAGTTCACCGAGCACACAGCCCCGGCACTACCTCCGAATACCATGTCCTTCTCCTTTACTAAACACCAGTCCACATTTCAAACATTGCTTGATTTGTCTACCTGGCATGGCTCAGTGATTGAGCATCAATCTATGAACCAGGAGGTCAGGGTTCAATCCCCGGTCAGGGCACAGGCCTGGGTTGTGGGCTCGATCCCCAGTGGGGAGCGTGCAGGAGGCAGCAATCCATGATTCTCTCACATCATTGATGTTTCTCTCTCTCTCCCTCTCCATTCCTCTCTGAAATCAATACAAATATATTAATAAAATAAAATAATAAAATAAAATAAAATAACAATGTGTTGGTTTCATCTCTGAGATCATGGTGCCTCCTCTGTGTGAGCTCCCGGGTGGCGTTTGGCCAGGAGGAGAGGCCTGGCCTTCGTCCATCCTCCAGCGCCTGCAGCGTGGCCGCCATTTGTGGAAGCGCCGTGGCGCCCAGCCGACCCTGACCTGTCCCTAGGGGACAATCCCCTGGGGATTTTATCACGGAGGTTTCACGAGCGCCACGTTCTCAGTCCACCGCTGTCAGGGACCAGCAGCCGTCGTACAAGATGGACAAGCCTTCAGCGATGGCAGCTCCTGGTCCTCAGGCGCTGTCTAGGTCACACTGGCTGTTACTCCGAGTCATTCCCGGGTGGGATTTGTGTAAAAATGGATCTGATTGTGGCTCCTTGGATAGGAAAACAGACAAAACCACGTGGCACAGAGGACTCAGAGTACAGACGTTTCCCCCTGCTTCCCAGAAGACGCCTTGTCCTCTGCAGGAGAGCCCGACGCCAGCCTGAGGCAGAGGCCTTCCCTGAAGACTCCAGCCCTCCAGGAGCTGAAAACCGCTCACATACAGAAGCTTAAGCTCCAAATCTAAATGGAGTGTACCCACCCGCAAAGGAGGGCTACCCTGATGTCAGAAATGTTGGATGTAAAAATAAGTGCAACTTAGAACAGAGTTGCTCTTTATTAATATAACACATCAATGCTGATTATTTTCAAAAGATTGGTCGAAGGCTTTACAGACCCCTTTCAATATTGTGCTCCTTTTGGATATAAGTATTTTAAAATCTCCCATTTACAAAACCCCGTTATGGAGACATAAACTCCACTGATTTGCCCCAGGAACACACCTGCTCTAGAAAGCAAGGCTGTGGCTTGCCAGCCGTCTATGTCCTAGGGATGAATTCAGAGACACTTCCCATTTGGCAGAGCCTTTCAATGCACTTCCCCATCCACATACAGCTCTGTGCTACGGCTGAACCCCGTGCTGTGGTGCTTGCTGTGTCCTCATGGTGTGTGGCTCCCCATCAGAAGGCTCTCACGCCTTGTCCGGAGGGCGTCCCTGTACACACTGAGGAAGCACAGGGACCCTGGCAGGTCAGAGCTCCGGAGGCTGCGGCAGGGACACCTTCTCCCGGCCGCTCCCTCCCATCTCAGAGCCATGGGCCATGCACAGGCCACCCATGACCATGGGAGTTCAGTGAGGCTCCGGCCGGACGACTGAGGGAAGAAAGAGCTGCTGCCGAGTTAGAAAGGGCCGCTGCTGCCTCCCACTCCCGCAGCCCTCAGCACCCTGAGCCGTGCACGAGCCACCAGGGTCCCAGGCTCCCTTCTCCGCCGCCTGGAACATCACCAGTGTCTCTGAGCTGATTACTGACCTTCTCGGGGAACGGCCATTTGTTAATAAAATGGGGTTAGTGCCAATCATGGGAAAAACAAGTTTGGCAGAAACACAGCTCTCCCATTATGCTTGACACTTGCTCGGTGGTGTGATGGCTGGTGCATCTAACCATCGCTAAGGCAACCTCACCGCTCCACGTCAAAGACAGCATTTCCTGGTAGGTGCTCAAGGACAACCAGATGTGTTTGTGTTTAATGATAATCGATTAGTTTTGAATAGAATAGATACAACGATCCTACACAAGTGGACACTTTCACAGCACGTGACGTATTTAACCTCCCACGCCCAGGCCAAGTGGTGACCGATTGTTCCTGTGTGGTTGGTAGGAAGAGAGCCACTGAGTGGGACCGGCCTGGGCTTGTAATCACTCATTTTCTCAGGCAACAATAATCCTTTGCTACTGTGTCATTCTCCAAAACTCTCACGGACTATTTGTTTACTTATCTATAAATGTTTTTATTGATTTCAGAGAGAAAGGGAGGAGAGAACCATTGGTTGGCTGCCTCCTGCACGCCCCACACTAGGGATAGAGCCCTTAGCCCGGGAATCCAATCAATTAACTCCCACTTCATATGTCAACGCTCAGCCACGGAGCCACGCTGGCTGGGCCAAAGTTCCTATGGACTTTTAAAAAACCATGGTAGTTGAAACCACTTATTTTGGTCGTGAAGATGACATTGACATCATAAGATATGAACCAAAAACATCTTATTTGGTTCATAAGGAAGGTATAAGGAAGATACAATTGTAACTAAAGACTTGTAGAATTTTGGAAAACATTTGCGATTTCATTGAAAAATAAATTTGTTGAAATTAAACATTTGATAAAATTTAAATTCTTCATCTTTCACAAAAATTGCCCCAAGGGGTCATTTACCAAATACTTAGGGTTAACATCTATGGGTAAAGTTTCCTGCAAGAGCACAAAGCCAGGCAGACAGACACTTGGAGGCCCTATAGCTCACTTATTTTCAGCATTATAGCAGCCCTGATGCTGGAACTTCTCAGCATATCTATTTTATTGTCTATGAGGGGAAAATATCCAAAATACTAGTGATTTCCTACTGATTCAGATCATTAAATACATACAAAAACTCTAAATGACTGTAGTACACTAGAGGCCTGGTGCACAAATTCATGCACCAGAGGGGTCCCTCAGTCTCGCCTGTGGAATTGAGCTGAAACCAGCTCTCTGACATCTCCCGAGGGGTCCTGGATTGTGAGAGGGTACAGGTCAGACCTAGGGACCCTACGGGTGCATGATGGAGGTTGGCCAGCTGGGAGAGACTGCAGAGGGCTCTAGAACATGTCTGGCCCATCTCATTCAGTCCGGATCAGCTGGACAGAAGCAAGCTAACCTACTGGTCAGAGCATCTGCCCCCTGGTGGTAAGTGCACATCATAGCAACTAGTTGACCAGTAGACTGCCCTTGTTGGCCTGTGCACATCATAGCAAACAGTTGAGCAACCTTAGCATATCATTAGCATATTATGCTTTGATTGTTGAACGTTATGCTTTGGCCAACTGGTCAACCAGACACTTAGCATATTAGGCTTTTATTATATAGGATTGTCAGTGAGCAGCATCTTTCATTAAGTGTGTTGAGCAGGAAAACTATAGTACAGGAATCCTATACAATAAAGATGTAATATGCAAATGGTCGTTCCACTGTGAGGTGTAACCGCTGACCACATAACAACCAGATCACGGATTGGCAGGAGGGTAGGGGAGAGTTACAGGAGGGGACAGGGCAGCAAGCTATGAGGGAGGTAGGGGGGCTGAGGGAGATACAGGAAGGCAGGGCAGCAGGCAGAGAGCTCCTGGAGGGTGACAGCGAGCTACTGGTGCACAGATTCATGAGCAGAGCCACTAGTATAATATCCA
Source organism: Nyctalus aviator (assembly GCA_036971965.1). Lineage (NCBI taxonomy): Eukaryota > Metazoa > Chordata > Mammalia > Chiroptera > Vespertilionidae > Nyctalus > Nyctalus aviator. Next base: position 1,208,105 of record CM072928.1, on the reverse strand, counting down.
TCTGACATTTCTTTTCAGTGAATTAAAATTAATATGCACATAAGTAATCAGTGCACAAACACAAGCATGTTTCTTAATTAAATTCACCCAGCAAGAACGCAGAGCAGATTTCCGCATTCGGAACCAGCGGGTTTGAGTTCTCACGCAGTGGATGTATGACCTAGAGTTATTTTTCTTCCATTCGGGGTCTTTGGATTAATTCACATTTTAAAAGGCCAAAGTAAGATGGATTTTATTTATTTATAAGTCTTAGCAGCAAAGTTCATGTTTGTAAAAAAGAAAAAATCAAAACAAAACAGAACTAAGAGGAAAGTATTTTCAGATGCGGAACACCCGGCCGTTCAGGCAGAATCTCTGGGAGCCAGATGTTGTTTTGACAATCAGAGTGAACAGATTGTTTTGCGGTCCCAGCTCAGGTTTCAGAATAGCCCTGCGCGGAGGCACAGCGCGGTCTTCTGTGGCGAGCGGCTGTCTGCCGCGGTGCGCGGAGAGGGAACAAGAAGAGGAGGGATGACTGCTATGACCCATGCGTTGTCAGGGAATGGAATTCGAGTAACTTCACTTATCAACACCCCACAGAACTAGCACAGTGCCTTCAAAACAACGCTAGCAATCACTGTATTTTTAAATCGCGTATATAAAGTCTCTTAGGAGAATGACTTTTTTTTTTTTTAAATGTTTGAAAACTGGCTACTATATAGTCTTAGTTTTATACTTTTAAAATGCCCAAACCCTTTAAAACTTCTCCAAAATAGATCCTCGTCTGCAGCAATGCCTCCATTTAACAGCCCAGTCAAAGAATGTGAACCACGCAATCATCCTGCTGGTAACCACAGCAACAGGAGGAAGCCGCCACCCCATGGGCATCCCTCATTGAGGCGCAAATGCTCCTGGAGAAAACAGGCCTCATCGCATTGGCCGGGCAGGATGTTACTTTTGAAACTGAAGGGGTCCAAGCACAGCACAAGGAGTGTGGCTATGAGAGGATGGGCGGCTGCTGGGAGGAGAGCGAGCGGGAGGCAGGGAGGCTGGAGGCAGGGAGGCTGGAGGCAGGGAGGATGGAGGCAGAGAGGCTGGAGGCAGAGAGGCTGGAGGCAGGGAGGCTGGAGGCAGGGAGGCTGGAGGCAGGGAGGATGGAGGCAGAGAGGCTGGAGGCAGGGAGGCTGGAGGCAGAGAGGCTGGAGGCAGGGAGGCTGGAGGCAGAGAGGCTGGAGGCAGGGAGGCTGGAGGCAGGGAGGCTGGAGGCAGAGAGGCTGGAGGCAGAGAGGCTGGAGGCAGGGAGGCTGGAGGCAGAGAGGCTGGAGGCAGGGAGGCTGGAGGCAGGGAGGCTGGAGGCAGGGAGGCTGGAGACAGCGCTCCCGGGGTGAGAGCAGAGGCGGTCTGGCCTGGGCCTCTCTCTGCAGGGGAAGAGCAGAGGCACAGGTCTGCCTCACAGGCCCATCAGCCCACTCAACAGCGAGGCACACACACAGCACTCACCCTCCCTCCCTCTCTCCCTCCCTCCCTCCTTCCCTCCCTCCCTCCTTCCCTCCTTCCCTCCCTCCCTCCCTCCCTCCCTCCCTCCCTCCCTCCCTCCCTCCGCTTTAGACAGAGAGCTGGGAAGAGGTGGACAATAAGCCTAACGTAGGTCAGACTTTCTAGAACAGGATTCAAAGAGAATCGCCATGAAATTTAGAGTTTTGTCCAGGCTCAGGGCGCAGAATTTGGAACCATAATGAAGTTTCTTGTGGGGAAAAATGAGCATGGTAGTACACTTTGGAGAATTTTTACCGTGTCTATTAGAGAAGTCTTTCTCCAAATGATATCTCTATTGTTATCAACTTTAGCTGCTTAAGTTATCTTGCAATATCTTAACAAACATTTTATCATTACAAAACAAGACTGTTATCACTACTGTTTATTTAATACAGTTGGTTTTATCTGTATTCCACATACTTTTACTGCTAATTGGACTTGCTCTTTTTAAAAAAATAATATTTAATCCATAGAATTACAGCTCATTTTGTGTAGTTAGTATATAAAATTCCAGCTCCAGGATGAGCATTCAAATAAACGTGCCTTTACCCAAATGTCCTTCCAAGTAATTTGCGTAGTAGATCAGTGAAGTCATGTGATTGTTGTAACTGGAGAACCTCGTCATTTCCATGTGTTTGCCAGTCGGAATTTAGCACCCACACAATAGGCACACACAAGTGTGGGGAATGAGCAGGAAGGGATGACTTTTGAGTGTTATCACAACGTAGCATAATGATTTCCATGCAAATGTGTGCCATTTATTTTTCATAATGGCTGTTTAATAACTGGTTCCAAACACTCCTGGAAATGTAACACTTAGCCCTCAAGAGCTGCTGGGAGTGGTGCCAGCAAACCACTGACTATGTCTGCACGCCCTGGACGCGTCCTAGTCCTCCCTCTCCTTCCTCCTTCCTGGACGTGCCCCGGCCCTCCCTCTCCTCCCTCGGCCCACGGCGAATTGCTCCTGCGGAGTCTGCCTGCCGTGTCTCCCCAGATACCCCGCTGCCCCGGCGGGCCTCCTTCGCTTGGCTGTTTCCAGTCCCGGAACTCATGACTGAGCAGCGGGATGTGCGGGCCGTCTGCCACCAGCACAGCCACACGTGTCCACGCGGGAGAGCTGCCAGGGGCTGAGGCAGCCGCGCCTCCGGTCACCGGCGCCTTGGGGATGGGTGCTCGGCCAACCGATGGTCCTGGAGGCATCGATGGCCACCGAGTGGGTGCACGGAACGACTTGATCTCCATGAACACCGAACGGAAAAGGGATGTAGAAGGGCAGGCATCACGCGAGAGCGAGGCCGCCCGTGAGGCTGATCCACGTCACCCACCCGTGTCCCGGATTCTCCGGGCGGTGAGCGCTCAGGCGCCGGCCGATGCCCGGCTGCTCCGGCGGAATGCCCGCGTCAGCATCTCGGAGCCATCAGGTGACGTGAGGGAGGATGGCAGCTCCTCTCCAGAGGATGCTGCCCGGTCGCCATGAGGAGCAGGCGGTTTGTTGAGGAAGCATCGCATGCCATCTGCCAGGCGGCGGGAGGAGGCGTCCCCGGGGCAGAGGGCAGCAGGCTGGAGAGAAGAAAGCTGAGCTTTACATCGCAGGGGCTGTGCTGACCACGGTCCTCGCCTCCTCCTTTGGACACAGCCGTGTGGCCTCCTTTCCTAGATTGTTTATATCTTCACATTCACTGCTTTCACCATCTCTGAGACACCAGGGCCGTGTCAGCAAACTGCGGCTGGTGAGCCACATGCGGCGCTCTGGCCCCTGGAGTGTGGCTCTTCCACAAAAACACCACGGCCTGGGCGAGTCTACATTGAAGAAGTGGTGTTAGAAGAAGTTTAAGCTTAAAAAATGTGGCTCTCCAAAGAAATGTCAATCGTTGTCTTGTTGGTATTTGGCTCTGTGGACTGATGAGTTTGCCGACCGCTGCACTAGAGCAATATTCTCCATTTGAGCAAGTGATAGCAATGCTGTATTATGTGTTTTCTTCTTTGAAACAGCTCAAGAGACTTGTATTGTAACCATCCAAATTATCACAAAAGCTTTATGCAAACGCAAACTTTTGAGGAGGAGGGATGTGCCGTGCTCGCCGGGGGCGGGCTGGCCTGTCTGCAGCGCCCGACACCCCCAGCAGCTGACCCGGTCATGGCTGCGATCTTGGAATTCATTTTCGGTGTGAGCTGGGAAAAGCACATTCTGTGCTGTTGTTTTCTGAGGATGCCATTTTTTTTTTTTTTTTACATGTTTCCTAACATGTCAAACACACTTTAGATGAAGCCAAGGAACATTATCTCCCTGGCTAGAAAGTGCGTTGGTAAGAATTAAGGCTGAGGAGATAGTCCGGATCTGTTTATGCACTCAGAGACCTTCCCTCTGCCAGGCAGACTCCTGTGACCCTAATTCAAGGTCAGAAATGGGCTCAGAGGGGGGTCTCTAACTTGGTTACCACAGGCTAGCACTGGTAGGTTTACAGGCAAACAGTTGGAGAGTTGGAGGCAGGGTTATTGTTTTGATAAATAGTTACAAACATCAGGCAGCTGGAGAAGTTTTCAGGATCTTCATTTCCTCATCGTGCTGCTCTGGTTATTGTTGCCCAAAATTCCTTCAGATGTTCCTGATCCAGAAAGTTATTATTAGTGTCTGTTAACCTCAGTCATTTTTATATAACAAAAGAGGCACCCTTTCATATTTCTTTCAAGACAGATGCATCATTTATAGCCAGTTGGGTCAATGTCACGTCTTTTAGACAGAAGACTGCCTATTTGTGTGGTACTTTTTATTTTATTTTTTTAAATTAAAATATATATATTTATTGATTTTTTTTACAGAGAGAAAGGGGGAGAGAGAGCTAGAAACATCGATGAGAGAGAAACATCAACCAGCTGCCTCTTGCACCCCTGCCCCCCCACACACACAGGGATGTGCCTGCAACCAACGTACATGCCCTTGACCGGAATCGAACCTGGGACCTTTCAGTCCGCAGACCGACGCTCTATCCACTGAGCCAAACCGGTTTCGGCTTGTGTGGTACTTTTTAATTCAAACAATTATTCCACTTAGTGTAATAGTAGCTACAGTGAGTGACACATGAGTGTATGGTGGTTAATAAACAGGATAGTAGCTTATTCCTCCCTTTTCTGAAGTCCTAATCAGTGGGTGGACGGCTGTTCTCTAAGTTAGAACGGCTGCCCTCCCACCTTGCTGCTCTGCCATCATGAGCATGTGGTTTGCAGGGTCCTTGTGCGCTGCTGCAACAAAGCGGGCTGAAGAGGACAGAGCACACAGAAGTCTAGAAAGTGGTGTGCCTCCGCTCACATCCATTGGCTGAACCGAGTCACGTGACTGTGTCTAACCAAAAGACAGGAAGAACAACTCAGCTTTGTTCCTAATTAAGAAGGAAGTGGATTTGGTGACCAGTTAGCTAACTCTACCATCCTGTGTTACAGAGCAATCCCAAGTCCCTATGAAACCAAATGACTCATCCTATGAAGTTTAAAATGTTAATGTTTGCCAGCAGAGTAAAGCTATGCGTAATTGTGGACACTGTTTCTAATTCTAAATAAGAAAACAAAAAAACAACAACACATTTTCATTTGTTCACATGAAAATGAAAAATATATTCTCATTCACTATTCATTCAGCAGAACATATGAGCCAGATTTCATATTCTGTCTTTGTGTGTGTGAGTGTGTGTGTGTTTGTGCTTTTTCACCACTTTGTGTTTCGCAATGGACCACGTCTTAGCAATCCTGAAGCTATTAAAGGTACAGATGAGACTGTATCAGCCTTCTGCGGGCTGAGAACACAAAATAGTACATTTTCTCATGCGAGGAGCCACATTTATGTGAGGGTCTGTTTTCCCGTTCATTCTTGGTGTGTCTCCAGAGCACACAGTGAGATACGCAATGTCAATACCATGTTTCCCCGAAAATAAGACCTAGCGCATGGAAAAATAAGATATCCCCTGAAAATAAGATCTAATGCATCTTTGGGAGCAAAAATTAATATAAGACACTGTCTTATTTTCGGGGAAACAGGGTAGTAGCTAATGAGTTATGTGCAGCGCCGTTAGTTTGAAACGCCTTCCAAGCACTGCTCAATTGGTGTATCATTTGCATAAACTTGTTTTAAATACGTCCTCTGATTAGAGACAACTTCACTAATATTTTGAATACAAGTTTGATGCTATTGCAGATCCCGGAGGGAATTGGATATGCTAATACTTTTCCAGATCCCCAGGCTTACCTGTATTACATACTGGTACAGAGCCTTTCTGTTCTTAGCCCAATCTATAGCATGCTGACATACTATTAGGGAACATCATGGAGGACAAATGAAATTATAATTGCAGTCAGGAGAATGGATTACTATGAATAAAAAGAAGACATTGAGCCTTTATCTTTAGCTCCTAATTGGGATGCTCACACAGATTTATTCTGTGGCTCCAGGAACGTGACTCATAACTATTCACCGTGTTTTTATTTTATACCCTCCTCAAAGGCAATAACTTAAAAAGGCAACTGAGGACGGAAACTTTAAAATATTTTTCCATCCACACATATATACCCAACATTGGACACATGTCCAACATCCAGCATGTTTCCTTCCCTCCGATTTTCTGGTTTGTGTTTGGTTGGAGGGCATATCTCCCGATCTAAAGAGACGGCTACAGATGAATCAAACTGTATAAGCAGGAACTGCGGTATGCATAAGGGAAGGAGCCACCTGAACTATTTTGCTCATAAGTGCCTAAATAACGGCCCCCAAACATCCCCATGTCCTCATTCCTGGAATCTCTGAATGTCACCTCAGATGGGGAAAAGGTGCTTTGCAGATATCACCAGTGTAAGGGGAGGAGGAAGGAGGTGTGGCTACAGAAACGTAGACGGAGACAACAATGTGATAAGGCAGGCAATGGGAGAGAAGGAGACTTGCAGACGCTAAAGCCCGGGAAAGCACTGTCCCTGGAGCCGCGGAGACCAAGACCCCGCCGACACCTGGCTTTGTAGCGGTGAGGCTGACTTTGGAGCTTACCTGCTAGAGGGGCTGTGCCTGCTCTAGGCACTGAGGGCGCAGAGATTTGTTACCGGGAAGGCACATACCAGCAGGTGACCAAGTATGTCGATCAACACGTGGGAGAGGCTGAGTCCCAGGTGCCTCCCACTGGCTGCCCCAGCATCACGCACATACGGTTTGCAGGACCATTCGGCCCGGCTGCAACCATCACAGATTATGAGTCCTGGTAAGAGCCCGGCGAAGAGGGCATTTCTGGGGCAGCTGATGCCCGAGGAGATATTTCAGACAAACTCCAAGCAAGTCGCAACGCCGCTGGACAGAGAGGAGGGAGGTACCAGTGGTTGCTGCGTCAGCACCCAACAGCGTGAAGAGCACAGGGCTCACTGCAGGAACGCTCTGAGCCAGGGCAGTAGGTTGTTTGGTGTTTTGGTAACTGGCATTCCACAGGTGTTCATGGAGACACTTTGAATATACTCCAGGATGAAATTGAGGTATATCCTCTATATAAATAGGTTGCACTTTCTTTATATCTGTTCCTTCTAATTCTATGACTCAGCATGAGTGAGATATGAAAAATATAGATAAATGAATGTCAGATCCCAGTGTTTGTGTAGACACAGCTCTGATTTTGTCAGCTTCCTTGGCAAACTCTACTTACTCCAAATGGTGCTAAGATAAAATCCTTCAGTGCTACTTACAATGGCACATCGAGAGCAATCCGAACATATGCGGAAAATAAAAATAAACCCAGACAGCAGATGCCAGGTGCAGCTTTTCTAGGAAGAGTGTTAGAACACACGCACTCGCCACCTGCCCAACAGCTCTGCCGCCTGCAGTGCACCATGGGTAACCACTCTTATTTGTTAATTAACTAGAGGCCCGGTGCACGAAATTCATGCAGGGTAGGTGAGGAATTTTCATTCACTGGGCCTCTAGTTGTAACATAGTTAAGAAAAGCGCCATTAGCAGCTTAACATTATACAGGGGCTCTCAGTGGGGAAGGCTGAAGACAGGGGAGATGTGAACACATCAGAGGAGCTGGCACATCCCAGGGCACAGTGTCCTGCAAACCCATGCAGAGGCGGGGAGAGCCCCCGCACCCTGGCCCAGGGCGTGCTGGGCACAGTGGGGACAAGACTGAGGGGGCCCCAATGGGCCCCACAGCAGGCTGGGAAGTAGGCACTTGGCTCAGAAGCCCAGGGGATTAGCAAGCTTAGGGGTGGCCTGGGATGGCGGTATTTTTCCAATTTCAGCTCTCTTATATGGTGTGTCCCCCCCAAAATACACACACACACACACACACACACACACACACTTTTCGGGGGATTCTTTAACATTCTAACCATGAACTGCATGTTAGTAATCATTCAAGTTGTAGACATTTTTCGGGACACCCTGTCTATAATTGATGGATGCAGGAGAAAGGGTCAGAGTTTGTTACACAGAGGCGGGGGAGGCAATAAAACCCAAACTGCAGCCCTAGCTCCTTTGGCTCAGTGGATAGAGCATCAGCCTGTGCACTGAAGGGTCCCAGGTTCGATTCCCGGTCAGGGCACAGGCCTGGGTTGTGGGCTCGATCCTCAGGGTGGGGCTTGCAGGAGGCAGCCGGTCAATGAGTCTCTCTCATCATTGATGTTTCTCTCTCTCTCTCTCTCTCTCTCTCTCTCTCTCTCTCTCTCTCTCTTTCTCTCTCTCTCCCTCCCTCCCTACCTCCCTCCCTCTCCTTTCCTCTCTGAAATCAATACAAATATATATTTCTTAAAAAGCCCAACTGCAGCTCCTGTGTGAGAAGTGAGGAGTGGAAACGCAGGAAGTGAAGGGAGGGGGCCCGAGGCCCGTGGCTCACAGGCCGATGGGGAGGGAAGACCCGGGCCGCAGTGGCCCTGGCTCCTGGGGGATTGCCTGTCTGTTTTAAGCTGGAAGTCGGGGTCACGGGCTCAGAAGCACGTGTTGAAAGTCTAGCGGGCGCTCCTATGGGATGTGTTTGAGTCGTTCCCACGCTTCAGCCACTGGGAGAGTGTGAGTGTGCCACGTGGCAGTGAGTGGCTCCCCCCGCGGGCAGCTCTGGGCACGTGCAGCCTGCACAGCCTCCTGGGGTGGGCACAGGCCTCCGCTGGTGCTGGTGGGATAGGTACTCGCACAGCCGTGATCACGGCTGGTGCGGACACTGGAGTCAGACCACATTCACTCAGTCCCAGGTTAGTCGCCAGCCAGTTACGGGACCCTCTGCAAATCTCTCAGCCTCATTTCCCCTCGAAAATCCTCACCTTGTACAATACCTACATTATTGGGTTAGTGTGAGGATTAAATAAAACAAAGAAGGAAATCAATGTAAAATTTAGCAAAGAGCCTGGCACATAGTAAGCACTCAATTAAGGGAAATATACTCTATTGAATAAAAAGGATCAGGTCTAGAGGTAATTAATAGATTCCTATTTTTTAAATTTTTATTTATTTATTTATTTTAATATACTTTTAAAAAATTGATTTCAAAGAGGAAGGAGGAAGGAGAGAGAGATAGAAACATCAATGATGAGAATCATTGATCGGCTGCCTCCTGCACACCCCACTGGGGATTGAGCCTGCAACCTGGGCATGAAATCGAACTTGGAACCTTCAGTCCCCAGGCTGATGTTCCATCCACTGAGCCAAAACAGACAGGGCTAGATTCTTATTAGATTAATGAAAGAAAATCTAAATCTCCATGCATAAAACATTATTGATATCTGCAATTTACCTAAATAGGTTAAAAATATATTTTTAGTGAGTAATGTTCTACAGATACATGGACATTGATGTTATCTATTTTGCAAAAATTAACTTATCTTCAGTTAATAAATTTTGAAAAATATTCTCTTTTAGCTATAATTCATGTTTTCGTTTCTTAGCCTGCTTTCATCTTTTCTAAAAATATGTCCTAAGTCATCATATATTTTTAGATAATGCACTTACACTATTAAAATATTTAGTTTGACCTTCGTTTTCTCACTTAGAATCCAAAATAATTGTCCATGTAGATTTATAAAACACTAACATGTTTCTAGAGCCTTTCGACATTTTAATCTTTTATTCCTCAATGCTAGCCACCTACTCCTCAACACGGTCCCCTCCACTAAAGGACGAAGTCCGGTTTTATTTCCACTGAAACCGTCTTTAAGTGACGCTCTCGGCGGGACCACGCCCTCCATGGCCTTCAGGCTGTGGGGGGAGCTGGTGCTTCCCCGTCTTTGTAACAAATCTGCGTTTAAGGCCCCTTTCCGGGATCCCTGGCTGCTCCCTCAACACTCTGCCCACACAGCCCTGCCATCGAGGCCTCATTACCGGGAGCGGCTAAGCTGTAAGGAGCCGTTTCTGAGCCGCATTAGGGCTCCCCGGGGACTCCGGGTGCAGACTGCCCTCTAAGTGCTGAGTGAGCGCCCCTCCCTGAGTAGGTGCTGATCCACCGGAGTTCACCTTCCTGCCAGCACCCCAGACCCCCCCGGCAGGTTCTCCAGGGCCTGGTCGGTCCCTGAGCCAGACCGGGGTCCTTCACTATCCAACCCCCTTTCCCCCCAGGATCCTGGCTGGCCCGCTCAGTTCTGGGGACTTGAACATCCCAATTGGCATTGAGTGGATGGAGAGACACACCCAGGGAGGCCGAGCAGGACCCTCCATGCACGGAGCGGTTCCTGTATGGTCAGGATGGGACAGCGACGGAGGACCGCGATGCCCTCAGCGCTCGGGGCAGACACCGGTCCGCATCGGCTCTGCTGGGCGTCCCTCCCGGGAGCAGGGGCCTGGCTGCGGGCCCTGCGGGCGGCAGAGCGAGCCAGCCGGCGGGTCAGGAGTTCAGGCTGAGCAAACACGGAGACGCTGGGTTCCTGGCTGACTCGGAGCCAAACCACCGGCCTCTGTAGTCTGGCCGGCCCGTCGAGCGGCCCCACGTGGCCTGTCTCGGGACAGGCCTGGCAGTGTTCCGCCTGCGCTCTGATGGGCCAGCACATGAAAGTGTGAGGCACGATTTTCTGCTCTGATGTTTTCCTTACCGAGTAAAGTTAAAAAGGTTTTTAAGTGGAACACACACACACACACACACACACACGAGGCATTCCCCAGGATTCCCTACTCTTATTTCTGAGCACACATGTGCTATGCAAGAACGCGGTATCACCTCCATTTCCCCCTTCATCCTTTCTTCTCTTCCTCTTCCCCTTTACATTGCTGTGTTTCACATAGTTAAGTCGTTTTAGTTTAGACTGGAGATGGCATTTCATGTGAGGGGGAGCAGCGGGCTAGCACAGTCAGAGCAGTTGGACGTATACCCCTGGGTGCATTAATGGCGGAAATGTTAGCGATGACGCCGGGGAGCAGCAGGGAGCAACATGAATGCTCTCCCCCAAAAAACAAGCCCCTGCCCTTCCCTTCCCGGAAGCTTCCCTCGAGGGTCATCCGTCAGGACGACCCTGAGCACTCTGCACACCACACCGCTCTCTTCCTAGACCTACACAGACATAGACTGTTTGTCACTTTTATTCCTGGGATTTTCTACTTTTTCACACTAAGCAAGGAATCAAACTTCCTCCAAACTGAGTCACGTTGTTCAGCTGCTTTTGTAACTAATTTTCCTCAGGTAACCCTCTTCCTGCTAATTTGCGATAAAGGTTATGCATTTAAGCAACGCTCTTCTAGCTAATTGCATTGTGGTGTAAGTATCTGCCATAAACTATTTAAGCACACACTTCCTTGCAGCATTTGTGTGTTTGTTGGCATGTCTTTACTTTATCCAATCTTTCAATAATCATCCTTCTGCTTACCATGTGCGTATTTGTCCCATTATTTTGTAACTAAAACTGATAAATATTGCTCTAATGGAACTGTGTATATTGAAAACTTCATAGGTTCATAGTCTAATTTAGAAAGTTAGTACTGATTTTGCCGAGACCGGTTTGGCTCAGTGGATAGAGTGTCGGCCTGCGGACTGAAAGGTCCTGGGTTCAATTCTGGTCAAGGCCATGTACCTTGGTTGTGGGCACATCCCCAATAGGGGGTGTGCAAGAGGCAGCTGGTCGATGTTTCTCTCTCATCGACGTTTCTAACTCTCTGTCCCTCTCAATTCCTCTCTGTGTAAAATCAATAAAATATATTTTAAAAAAAGAAAAAAAAAGAAAGTTAGTACTGATTTTGACTTCTGCCAGCAATAGTCCTGTTCCTTACCTCACCTATGGGCATTATCACCTCGTGGACTGCATGATCCATATTTTCAATGTATATGTATATGTATATGTACATGTACATATATATGTATATGTATGTGTATGTGTATATGTATATGTATGTATTTGTTGTTGACATCATCAGATGTCTCCAGTTTCCCCTCTTCATCCCCTTCTGCCCACCCCTATACCTCCCCCAGACCCTCAGCATTCCATGGGCTATGCATGCAAGTGCATTATCAATTATCGAATGGCAGTAACAAAGCTGGCAATTAGTAAGCCAGTGGTCGGCAAACTCATCAGTCAGCAAAGCCAAATACCAACAGTATAATGATAGAAATTTCTTTTGAGAGCTAAAATTTTTAAACTTAAACTTCTTCTAACACTACTTCTTCAAAACAGACTCGCCCAGGCCGTGGTATTTTGGGGAGAGCCACACTCAAGGGGCCAAAGAGCCGCAGTTTGCTGACCACGGGCCTAAGCCATTTATTAGTCAGCTTTGTGAAAATCAGCTCACGTATGTTACCTAAGAACATTCCACAAAATTCCATTTTTCATCTTTGCCAATCTGATCGTGAAAAATAATACGAGTTTAATATTTTTCTTCGACAACTAACAAGTGAGAACATGTTTCTATATGTTTATTCCTGTTTGCGTTTCTGCCTCGGGTTACTTTTGGAAGTGAGATATTTATTTTCTATTTCACTTGAGATTTGTTTTGAATAATATGGATATCGTGCCCACAGATAACATGAAACGCTTTTTCACGTTTTGCTGCCTTTCGTCTGATGTATAACAGTGACCTCCCCCAGGACATCAGTTTGGAAAGCACAGAGAGCACAGGCTGAGGAAAAGGGGGGAGGGCAGCAGGCCGGGGGCAGACACCCCACTCTCGGCCCTTTCCTGACGCACCTCCGCTCTGGGCCGCCCTAAGGAGACATCAGTCCAGCTTTCTCTCCTCCATGGTCTGGCTGCTACTCCGAGAAAACCGGTGAGTTCTCTTTGTATTGAAATTGTATACCGTCAATCTTTCATAATTAAAAACACACACAACACTCTTTGGGTGGCAAACACAGCAGATCTGCCACTGGCTGTGTGCCTGCCAGGCCTGACCGATGGATGGGCTGCATCTTTACGATCTGGCTCAGGACGGAATGCTCACCCAGGAGTCTATGCTCACATCTGCTTCATGGTGCTTCTACCTTAGAACGGACAGTTTGCAGTGATGGGCGAGTGGGCGGGGCTGCAGGCAGTGGCAGGCTACCACACACAATTTTGCAAGCTGAACCGCTAGTCCTAGATAATAAAAGCCTAATATGCTAAGTGTCCAGTCATCTATTTGGCCATCCATCCAATCAAAGCATAATATGCTAATGATATGCTAAAGCTGCCCAATTGCTTGCTATGACATGCACTGACCACCGGGGGCAGATGCTCCAACCAGTAGGTTAGCTTGCTGCTGGGGTCCAGATGATTGGGACTGAATGACATGGGCTGGACATGCCCTAGAGCCCTCCTGCAGTCTCCCCACTCCCTTCCCCGCCCCAATCGCCCACTGGTGGGGCCGCTTGGCCTGGCCTGCACGCTCTTGTAATCTGGGACCCTCAGGGGATGTCCCAGAACCAGCTTCTGTGGAATGATCCATGGTTATTATGCACACTGACCACCAGGGGGCAGACGCTCAACACGGGAGCTGCCTCCTGGTGATCAGTGAATGCACTCCCACGGGGAGTGCCACTCAGGCAGAAGCTGGGCTCACAGCTGGTGAGCGAGCAGCGGTGGTGAGAGCCTCTCCCGCCTCTGCAGCGGCGCTAAGGGAGTCTGACGGCTGGGGAACGGGCCTAAGCCTTCAGTCAAAAACCCCCGAGGGCTTCCGGACTGCGAGAGGGCACAGGCTGGGCTGAGGGACCCCTCTGAGTGCACGAATTTTGTGCACCGGCCTCTAGTTTCACAGATAAAGAACCAGGTGCACAGTGACTGAGCACGCTCTCCAACAGGACACATCAAATCGCCCGGGACTCGAGACTGGGAAGCAGGGTGGCACCTCTTTCTACTCTCGCTAGAGCTGTGAACACACAGGATGACTGTTCTCCGAGGGAGAAGTTCAGAATCGCCGTGGAGTGCCTTTTCCGGTGTAGTCTGCCCTCGCCCGCGCGCCCGCCAGCACCGCTGCCCCTGCCCAACCCCCAGCCCGGGGAGGGGCCTGGCCCGTGGGCGACCTGCCCACGGGGCTGGAACCCTAAATCCTGCACGTGTTTGGAGAGGAATTTTGTCAGTTTTGGGTACAAAACTGTGAGTTTGGAAGTAATCTGTATTTTATTTAACTATTGACCACGAACTAAAGCTAAAAATTAAAAACAAGTTGTTGTGTTTTGTTTTTCATTGTTGTTGGCAACTTCCTTAGAAGCCTACTCAACCTGGACAGCTTGGCTGGCCGATGGCCTTTTCTTTTTTTTTAGGTTGTTTTCAGAATTATTTTTGCAAATGGGAAAAAGAGCAAGAAATTTCAGCGGACGAAGCCAAAACTGTCAAAACATAGTTCAGTTCCAAGGCTTTGGGGAAGTTGCACTCCTTCCCTAACACTTTTACTCTTACACATGGTTTTCATAATATTTACGATTTAAAAAAAAAACTTTTCCATTCTGAGTCATAAGCACAAATCCATATTTCTCCCCTGGAGAGATTCCTTCAGGAACGCTCTCACTAGCATATAAAATCCACAGACTGGAACACTGAGCTGTAGGGAAGCTTTGGCCTGCGTGATGTTGTGTTTATAAAACAGGGTGTTCGTGCTGAGAACAAAAATCTTTCTGTAAAAAGGCAGCACACCTAGCCCTAGGACGACCCTGTTAGTTAGTTTGTTTGTTTAAGCCATGGTGACCGATTTTCCCTGTGAGATCCTGCCTCTGGATGCTGTTGTGTGTGAGGCTGAGGTCTTTGTACCACTGCCTCCTGATGCTAATGTCTACAGGACACGCTTTTAAAAATCTGCATCTTCTTTATTGTGCAGTTTAACTCCAGAACAAAACCGCAGCCCAGGGCGGACTGAGGCCTGGGAGAGGCTGCCAGGCGCCCCTGGGAGGAGGCCCGGGAGCGTGGGGAAGAGGCGGGCTCTGAGCAGCAATGCTGAGTCCCAGGTCCTCAGGAGAAGCCGTGAAGGCCATGGCCTGTGAGTCCCCGGGGCCGGTCATCGGAGGAGGCCTCAGAGGAGGCATTTCGGACTTTGGAGAACAGAAGCGCGGCCTGGCAAGCATGTCGTGAGCGAGGAACAAGGTAGCATTGAGGTCGGAAGCAATCAGGGGCCAAGAACAAGACGTGCCTGGAGGTCGAGACCCAGGACTGGGATTGTGACAAAGCACCGAGAGCCACAGGGGTGGATCCTTGCCCGGGCTGGCTCGTTTCCCTGCGTGAATCCTGCTTTGTGGCTTAAGATGGGTGAAGCGGGGCTTTCTGAGTGAGTGAAGGATGAGCAGGAACAGGCAGGTCTGACAGCGCTCAGAACTGAGGGAGCAGGCTGCCCGCGGAGGCAGGAGCACCGGCCACTGGGCACGAGGCCTGTCTTCTCCAGGGAGACGCAGCGAGGGGTGGGGGGTGGGGGTGACTCAGAGCTAGGTTAGTTTGGGAATCGGCCATAGGAAGTGGAGAGCTACCTCGGATTGTTTAATTTTCCAAATGACACGAGCGAGCAAGAAAGATGACAGGACCATCCTTTCACAGACACGCCGTCTGCCTGACTGTGTGACTGTCTTAGTCAGCGCTCAGTTCTGAGTGAGCAGAAACGGGCAGGTGGTATATTCATACACACACACAGGGTTTCCCCAGGCAAGGAATCAGAGAAACGAGCAAACAGGCGAAGACCTGAATCATGGGACAGCGATGGAACGGGAAGGCAGCAAGGAGCGGGGCTCCCGAGTCCCACAAGGCGCTGGAGCAGTTGAATGGATGTTTCATGGAGTGAAAGGAATATTCCTCATGAATGACCGATTTGACAAGCGGGAAGGCTGGAAAACCACAGGTGACAAGGCTGGACAAGTGAGCACACGCTGGGCCCGGTACATACAGAAGTGAGCACGTGCTGGGCCCGGTACATACAGAAGTGAGCACGCGCTGGGCCCAGTACATACCAGAAGCGCCGTGTAACCATTTAATTCAAAGGAAAGAAGCGCTTGAACGAGAGCAGACTCAGGAGTGACTTCATGTACATTTTCACTCTCCACGTCCATCTTCTGAGGAAAGGCCTGTCTGCCTTCCTTTCGGGTCCTGTTCTTCATGCTGCTCGGGGTTTGCTCCATGAAGCCCTCACCCTCCCTGGAGAGGTCTCCTAGCCTCTTGGAAAGAAGAGACTGTCTAGCCTTGGCCAGTTTGGCTCAGTGGATGGAGCATCGGGCTGAAGGGCCCTGGGTTTGATTCTGGTCAGGGCACAGCTCAGTTTCAGTCTAGATCCCTAGGGGGGAGCAGGCAAGAGGCAGATGATCAATGATTGATCTTTCTCTCTCCTTCCCTCTCCCTTCCTCTCTGAAACCTGTAAGAATATATATATTTTTTTAAATGGCGGCACCTATGAACTCTTGTTTCATACATTTGCAAGACACTCCCCCTCGTCAGCTGTTCTTGTTGCTCAGGAGCCAGATGCTGATGCAAAGGTGGGAGGGCTCCTTTGAGTGGGCGAGGTTTGTGGAGGGTGGAGAGGAATGGATACTGAAAACTGCCTTCAAGTGGACTAATCTATACGGTATATATAAACTATATATATAAAAGCCAAGTGGCCCCTCCCCCAGCCAGACCCCACCCATGCACAAATTTGTGCACTGAGCCTCTAGTTTATTAACACATATCGGGTGTTTTGTTACTTGGAAAGAAGGGATCTGGAGCAGTACGTTTGGGTGCCAGTTAAGGACACACAGACGGGGACCCATGTTGGAAAGTCTCGCTGAAGAGTAACCTGCATAATGTCCCTGCACCTGTCAAAGGGAGACCATGAAGCTCTGGAATCCATGATTGTGTACAAGCACTTACAGCTCTCCCCCAAATAAGTCAGTTTCCATGGAAACGGGGATTATCTGTTAAAGTCTGACCTTTCCGATGCATGCGTTAGTTTTGACAGCTCTTTCCTAGGCATGCGTTAGTTTTGACAGCTCTGTGAACACTGTTTTAGAAAGCAAAAACAACCTATAAATATCTTAAAAGAGATATGCAAAGTAGAAAGTAACTGCAAATGCTAAGCTTTAAAAATGAAATTAAAATTGTATTTTAGTTTTTGTTTTTTAAGACCACGTGAGTTGTTTTTTGTTTTTTTTAATATATTTTATTGATTTTGTACAGAGAGGAAGGGAGAGAGATAGAGAGTTAGAAACATCGATGAGAGAGAGTCATCAATCAGCTGCCTCTTGCACACCCCCTACTGGGGATATGCCCGCAACCAAGATACATGCCCTTGACCGGAATCGAACCCGGGACCCTTCAGTCCCCAAACCGACACTCTATCCATTGAGCCAAACCGGTCTCGGCAAGACCACGTGAGTTTTAGATTAAGCCAATACTTCCTGCAATGAAATTAAGAGCTAGAACAAGGGAGAGAAATATTTGTAGAGTTATTATTACAAAGTGCTGTAAATTCTGTTTCATAAGTAAATATTATAAGGAAAATGAATGTTTATGGAAGGGAGTATCTCAGAGCATACAAAGGATATTCACTAATAACTTAAGTGTACAAGCAAACATAGGCCGTGGACTCACTTATATTATATTACCACTGGAGTTGGGATGCACGAAGATTCGTGCAAGAATGGGCCTTCCTTCTCGTGGCGGCTAGCACTGCCTTCGCTCTGGCCGGCAGCCACCTTTCTGCCTTTGCTCCAGCCCGGAACCGCCTTTCTGCCTTCCCACGCTGCCCAGAGGCCTGGAGTGGCTGGGGCGGTGCAGAATGCCTGCACTATCACCATGGTGACAATGCAGGCGTCCAGCCCCTCCCCTGGCCACTCAGCACCTGCAAATGCAAATTAACTCACCATCTTTGTTGAGTTAATTTGCATATTCACTCCTGATTGGCAGGTGAGCATCATGAAGGCACGGTCAATTTGCATCTTTCTCTTTTATTAGTGTAAATAATAATCTAATTATTAAACCCTTGAGAGTACATATCATTACCCTGTTTTTCAGTTGCAAAAGGCTCAGAATGCTAAGTGACTTCCCAGTGTCACACATCAAGTGTTTAAAATCAGGTGTATGACTTGAGGACACTAAAGCACAAGTCTTTTCATGTCAACCTTTGTAATTATGAACAAATGAAGGATATCAGGTGGTAGACACATTTTAACTAAAATATTGAGACATCTTCTAACTTTGCTTAATTATTATAAGTTTGATAAATTATTGCTATATTTCTATCTTCTTATACACCTGTAGAGATTACTTTTCAAGTATTTTTATAAGTTTAAATACTTGTGAAAAGATGACTATAGCTTTGGCATTGTGGTAGTAAATGAGAGAAAATGATTTACGGAACCCTGATAGATGCGAATTTTACAATAGAGAATCGGAGAAAACAGATAGTATAATCATGGCAATTGTCCCTAGGGCTTCGTATTCAAAAAAATAAAACTCATCATTAAGTGTAGCTGAGGACAAACCATAAAGTTATTTTAGAAAAATATATTTAATTCTGTACTTACTAGTTTTACTTTCCAAAGTAAGTAAAATAGAAAATAGTAGCTTTTCCAATTTGAAGAAAAATGTTCCATGAAGAAAAAAAAGCAAAACAAAACAAAAAAAAACATCAATCTGATGACCACCCAAACTCAGGGCGAAAGACTGAAATAAAATTCAGCAACGAATCAAGTGTGAAATAAATCACTCCCTATGCCAGTTTGACAGAATAACCTTAAAGAGCCTGAAGGACATAGCAATGTAATTTCACTGCTTTTAAGAAGCAATTTTCATGTCATAAATTATATAAAATGCGAACATATTATCTATTGTTTACTTCTTTATTTTAATAACTGAAAACCAGTGAAGACTTTTATCTATTCCAGTTTATGATAAAATTTAGAGTCCACAAGAGCCAGTTCCTGCCCCTCCCACGTCTATTTTATCTTCTCATGCTTTCTGATGTTATTATAATTATGACATAATATAATTATGTATTACTCCTCACGAAGCTAAGCATATGGGAAAGAAAACGGAGTGATAGGTTGAACTTCTGCAATTGTGGAACATCCTTTGATTATTTTAATGGAATGAAAAACATTTTTTAAGCTTTAGCGTCTGTGTTCCTGGAAGGAAGTAGGTTATATGTTACAGGTTTTGGACACTGGCTTCATAGAAGAGATACAAGCGAATGGGTTGTTTTCGGGCGGCCTTGGGTGAAACGCAGAGTAGGCCTAAGCTGAATAGGAGAATGACCTGTGGTGAATGCGGACAGATTTATGGGTGCCCGTTCTGGTCTGGGAAAACGGGCACACACACCGCAGGAAACAACTTCACCAAACACTTTAACGAGAAAGAACGGGAAGGCAGTGGTGCTACAGCTCCCGGCACTTAGAGGTTATGCCTAACGCTCTGAAATAGAGTCAAAGACCTAAGAGACAGTGAGTAAAGGACTGAAAGAATGTATGGTCACAAAACGTCTTGAACTGGAAAATGTCAATAAAGAGATACAAATTATTTTAAATAAGAACCAGATGAAATTCTTTCGTGAAAAACTACAATAATCAAAGTGAAACGCTCACTAGATGGCTTCAGCACTGGATTTCATGAGGCAACAGAAGATTGATCATGAGATTCAGTTATCTTAAGAACAGAGAGAAAAAGGAGAAAGAAAAATAAACAGAGTGACAGAGAAAGGTAAGGCACCAATGAGCACACCCACAATAATCTACCTAACAAAAGCCTAAGCGACCTTTATGGAGGAATGACTGGTCCCTATGATGCAGGAGCTGCCCCCTGGTGGACAGTGCACATCATAGCTACCAGTCAAATGGTTGAACGGTCACTTAGACTTCTATATGTATAGATTTACTCTTGGCCAGTCCTGTCACTTCACAGCAAATGCAGCGAACAGTGGGTCCCATGGAGGCCAAAGGTCCTGACTCAGGTGACTACGTCTATGCACCTTCCTCATGATTGCTGCAAAATAACCATCGCTGCTCAACACGCAATTTCTAAACCGAGGTGTTTCTGTTATTCTGAATGTTGACGTATTCAGGTAAAAGACTGACTGTCACAGGAATGGTCCCTGTGACAAAATACCTGGACGATCCTGGGGAAGGCCATGCCCCAACATGTAGGCGGAGCTGAGGGGGCGTGTGGGGTACTGACAGGAAGTAGACTTTGGGTTCTGTCTCCTTCCTCCGCATCCCTTTGAGAAAAGCTTTTCAATGGGATCCTGTTTGCTTAAGATGTTTTCTTTCACTTCAGACAAAATCACTGACATGGAAGATGTGTTTGGCATCCCGGCTATTTTCTCAAATGACAGATAATTTACCACTTCCCTCAATGCCTCTCCCATTTCCGTGAAGATAAATCCTGGTCCTAATCAAAATGCTCTCCCATAATAATTTTCTTCTGTAATTGATTTAAGATCCAAATAGACGGTTTCTGCTTATTGAGATTTTGCAATCCACACGTAACAGCTAATGGCTAGTGCTCAAGCTTTGCAAATGCAGTCTCACGTTTATTCCCCGCCCTCAAATAGAATGCGTTTATGTCTTTTTCAGCCTCCCATGCAATAAGGGACTCTCTCCTTCCCCTTCCTCGTGCTCGGAGACAACTTCATCCTTTAGCCTTTTCTAGTTCCCAATCTAAAAAGTGTGCCAGTGGAAGGTTTGAAGTGTAGACTAGATGGACACGCAGACGTGTCGGTAAAGCTCTTCAGGAAGAGCATGGAGACTGTGGCATGCTGGATCCAGAAACGGTCGTAGCTGCAGACATCGCCTCCTGTTGAGACGGCGTCCATGGCAGCAGCTCCTTTACCTCGCTCGCTCTTGGGAGATATAGTTGACAGCAGAGGAATGTCCAGACTTTCTGCTTCAGGGGAGAACTGTTGCCCTCATTTGGATGGAAGTTCTTATATAGAGTATGAGGGCACTGGGGTAAGGCATTTTCCAAGAACCGTGTTCCTAATGACTAGAGGCCTGGTGCACAAGTTCGTGCACAGGTGGAGTCCGGCCAGCCCGCCCTGCTCAGGGCTCATCATGCCTGGCCAGCAGAGGACAGGGGGGAGAGGGAGGGGGACATGGGCAATTGGCCAACTGGCCCCGCCCACTGGTAGAACTCCTAGTCAAACTTCCAGTTGAGGGGACAATTTGCATATGAGGCTTTTATTATATAAAATAATGCAGGTAAGGGTTTGGGAGTTATTTACAATGAAATAATCTACAGGGACTGGACGGTTTCCTCTAACCATATCATGTTCAAATATGCCAATAATTGCAGGAGAAATCAGCAAGCTGGGATTCGCACAACAGGTGCAGCCAGTCCTGCCCAGGCCTTCCAGCCCCTGAGTAAGTCACCATTTGCAGGTGAAATGAACAGAAATTGTTGAATTGCTTCACTCACCAAACGCGTTTGGTGGGGGTTTATCAAAATCTGAAAAGATTTTCTCAGCCTTCATTCCCTAAACACATCTTAGTTCTCAGCGTGTGGGAAGAGCGCCCCCTTCTTTGCATGTGTGTATTCAGGAGATCAAGTTCCACATCATACTGGGATCAGTACTATCATTGGGCATTTTGATACTCAGAGTGCCATCACGAGGTCGCTGACAGGCCCCGAGAGCTGGTTCCTGTGCCCACAGACGTGCCTCTGTCCTTCTCAGAGCACGGCTTTCCCTCTGGGGCACCAACACGTTTCCAACTCTCTGGGTCCTTCCCCGCAGGAGCCCTGGAATTGACAATTAGACCAAGAATTCTGCCTACTTCACTTGATTTAAAAAAAATAAAAAATGCCCAGCCAGCGTGGCTCAGTGGTTGAGCATCTATCTACGAACCAGGCGGGGGGAAGGAGGGATCGCAGTTCCATTCCTGGTCAGGGTACATGCCTGGGTTGTGGGCTGGATCCCCAGTGTGGGGCATGCAGGAGGCAGCTGATCAATGATTCTCTCTCTCTCTCTCTCTCTCTTCCTTCCTCTCTGAAATCAATACAAATTTTTATTTTTTTTAAAAAAAGATTTGAGCCCTTGCTGGTTTGGCTCAATGGACAGAACATCAGCCTATGGACTGAAAGGTCTCAGGTTCAATTCCAGTCAAGGGCACATGCCTGGGTTGCAGGCTCCATCCCCAGTAGAGGGTGTGCAGGAGGCAACTGATCAGTGATTCTCTCTCATCATTGGTGTTGCTCTCTCTCTCTCTCTCTCCCTTCCTCTCTGAAATCAATAATAAAATTGTATTTTTAATAAAAAGTATTTGAAGAAGTATTCATGAGTCAGCAGCCGAGGCTATACAATAATACATTTTTAAAAAAATCAAATATGGGTTCCGGATGCTATTTTTTTCTTTTTAAAAAATATATTTTATTGATTTTGTACAGAGAGGAAGGGAGAGAGATAGAGAGTTAGAAACATTGATGAGAGAGAGTCATCAATCAGCTGCCTCTTGCACACCCCCTACTGGGGATGTGCCCTCAACCAAGGTACATGCCCTTTACCGGAATCGAACCCGGGACCCTTCAGTCCCCAAGCCAATGCTCTATCCATTGAGCCAAACTGGTTTAGGCATGGATGCTATTTCTTTTCTATTGGTCATCACTAATTTGAGCCCATCTAAGAGAACTGAATCAAACAATACATGTACATATCTGCATGTGTGGTTGTACCATGGGGGTGCCCCACCTAGCACAGGGCACACTGGGTCCTCCTTCCCTCTGCAGTGTCATTTTCTCTCTGAAATAGAAGTGTGGGAGCTGTTATACAAGACAGCATTCCCTGTTCCCTCCGTCCCAGAGTGCTCGCCCTTCAGGACTGCCTACTCCTCCCACTATGAAAAACAAACCTAGAGCTGAACGTTTGTTCATATTCCTGTGAACGTTTAACCTGTGGGCACATGGATTGCATGAAGCAGGAAAGAGAAGCGATTACGTATCACAATGCTGTAAAATAAGAAAAAATAAGAAGCATTTACAAATGAGGGCTGTAAAAGATTTGGGAAATTATTAAATAAATGGAAGAGAACACTTATAATGTTTTCTTGAAGTAATTTCCAAATCTTTCATACCCACCCTCTGTAAATGCTTCCCCCCTATTTTACAGCATTGTGGTTTGCAATTTCTCCCTTTTACTGTTTCATGCAATCCTGCAACCTTTCATTTGTCTCTGCTATCCGTAGCTTCTCCCTCACTTTCCCTTCTGCCTGCTATCATCTGCCGTGAAATCAAGTCAATCACTAGAAAAAGAAAATTGAAGACAGCAGCTCATTAAGATGATGGACAGAGAAATGTCATTTGAGGCTAAGCCACATGATCTTATTTCAAAAAACTTAGAGTGGAGAGAGAGATATTTCTATTCCTTAATCTTATTTAATATAGTCAGAGTATATTGGTCCTGAAGTGATTACAATACTGTAAAGTTTATGGTAGCGGTAGGAACCTTTAAAGAAATCCCGTATAATAAAAACCCAGCTACCGAACAGCGGAACCGCCAGAACAAATAGCCAGCCAGGCGCTATGATGTGCACTGACCACCAGGGGACAGATGCTCAATGCAGGGGCTGCCCCCTGGTGGTCAGTGTGGCCCCACAGTGGGAGCAGCTGCTCAGAGGGCAGGTCACAGCTGCTCAGTTGACCAGGAAGGCAGATTCTCATAGGCCATGCCCCCACCAGTGCAGGATCCTGTGCACTGTGCACTAGGCCTCTAGTGTAATTATAATATCTTCACTGTAGTCTCAGAAAAACCTGGCCTCTTTTTTGGTGAGCATGAAGAGACTGTGTGAAAAATAAAAGCTTCGTTTCATACAGCTACCTTCACTAGCTACTTGCCTTCATTTCTTACCCTAATTCACCTGCAATGATAACATATTACACAACACTGGTAACCTCTTTAACCTTAGACAAATCAATCTGCCTGCATCTTACCTACAAGACAGAGAAAGACAGTCGCTTCAACCTTCATCAAGAGAGAAACTGGCCCACATTCCTCATCGTTAGCTTGCTTGTTATAAGCAGTAGTACACAGTCTTATCCCCAGCTCTTACCCCATGGGTCAACCCTAAAAATTTGACCCTAGAGAAAGGGACATAAATTATAAAATATTGAGGCTCATAGCTACTTTAATTGCTTTTAAATAATATTTCACTGGAAAACATTTGGTGTGATGTCAGTTGTGCTAATCTCATTTGTGTCCTGAAAGGAAATTTGCAGAAACTCTTCTTAATCAGGTTTTAGAGCATGCTTAGCAACAAACTTTCGTGTAGAACAGTGGTCGGCAAACTCATTAGCCAACAGAGCCCAAATATCAACAGTACAACGATTGAAATTCCTTTTGAGAGCCACATTTTTTTAAACTTAAACTCCTTCTAACACCACATCTTCAAAACAGACTCGCCCAGGCCGTGGTATTTTGTGGAAGAGCCACACTCAAGGGGCCAAAGAGCCGCCTGTGGCTCATGAGCCGCAGTTTGCTGACCACTGGTGTGGAGGCACATTGAAGACAAGGTCCTACTCCCCCAAAACTTAATTTAAAAGGTTTTCACCTCTCTATCCCAACACCTGTCCCTGGCTATGTCAATTGACCGAGAAAGCTATCCTGCAAGGATGGTGAAGAGATAAATCACCTGGAGGTGGGATAGAATCACGTCAAACTGCGAAGACCGACTGTCAAAATCCTCACCAGAACACGTCAGCGATTACGGGGAACAGAACAGGGGCCCACAGGTCAGGAATGTTCCCTGTCGATCCCCCTCTTCAGGAAAGGGGACGCCAAGGAGGACAGTGGGACAGGCCCATTGCGTGACTCTTTCACGCAGGAGTGACGCTCAACGCGATGGAGCAAAGGCGTCTGCCTTCCAGGCGGCCAGGGGCGGCTTCTCCTCGGTGAGTTTTATTAAGACTGAAGTGAACATGCTTGCTAGGCTGTGTGATAACACGGTTTCTGTCTCAGAGTTCTTTTGTCTGGGGAATTTTTGAAATTCATTCGTATGAATCAAGCCAATGAGGGGCACATGTATTAACATGTATTAAAGGAAAACACGTGACACAGCAGGAGACAAGGTGTCACCCCCATTAGAAATGAATCCAACAATAACATCAGCTTCCCAGCAAACATGGGGCACACCACGCCCGGAGCAGACGGAGATGAGAAGTCTTTACGGAGCGTAAAGAGGAGGCAGAGCACCCTCGTCCCCTGTGGCGGGAAGTCACCGAGAGGCCGCAGTGGGGGAATCACAGGACGCCAGTGCACAGGCATCATTTAGAAGTGGGAGGCGGGAGAGCGCAGTGGCCGGTGCCGCTGTCTCGGGAAAGAAGACAGACATGAGGGTGACGGGAAGGCCAAAAGGACTGTTTACTGTTAGTCATGCAGATGGATGTGTATTTAAAAATATGCACATTCACTCATTGGATAATACTGAAAATTCTTAAAGTATTCTAATAAGGAACATTTGATACTGACACAAATTCACTTTTCTGATCCGTGTACCCAGCTTATATATATATTAAAACAAACAAACAAACAAACAAACAAAACGGCCTAATTGAGTTCTCTAGGGTTACACGTGGGAAAGAAAACACAGGTGGGTCATAAATAAATGTAATTTCCTTAAGTAGTTGTTCTACTTTTGAAATTCATTCGTACGAATCAAGCCAATGAGGGGCACACGTATTAACATGTATTAAAGGAAAACACGTGACACAGAAGGAGACATCCCTTCTCCAAATATAGATATAAGCATCTTTAAGATGAATCAACCAATTGTTTTCTTCCCACTAATTGCATTTTTTTTTAAATATACGACTTTTAGAGATATAGGTGAGCTTCAAGGCATGAACTAGTAAGTAGTATATCTTTATATATCCTTGCTGGTTTCAAATTTATCCAAATCCCCTGGTTTCCAAAAGTATCCAACAGATTGATAATTTACTAAGAGAGTCTTATTACAGCACTTTGCCTCTAGGCTTATATCAATTGTTGTCCTGTTGATATTTGGCTCTATTGACTAATGAGTTAGCCGACCACTGTTTAAGGGCATTTAAAACAGAAGCTATGATTTTTGTTTGGTTTGTTTTTAATGTTTCTTGTCTATGGCAGGGTAAAGCCACACATTTCTGAGGTCTGATGGGGCACACTTTAAGGGGATATTTAAATGTGACTTTTCCGCTAGTATTAGCTCACCTGAAGGTTATGTGATGGCGGTTTGCAGTTACTTCAGATCACTCTCCCGCTAGAGCAGCAGCCCAGGCAGGTGGGATATTTATTCCCCCCGGTAGCTATTTCCATTCCCGTCTAGACTTGGAAAACAGGCTCCCGGGGTGACAAATAGGCCGCCCGGCAGCACGCTCACGGCATTAGACTTGCAGAGGTCCCCACGCACCTGGCCTCAGACTCCACGGCGCTCAGTTCCTCCCGGGAAGTGTTCCCGGGAGGAGGGGCTGTCAGATTCCGACGGAAGGTAATGGGTCCGATTCCACCTGCGAAGACGAAACCACCTGAGTCGGCGGCGGCCCCCTTTTTAAGAGGAAATTTCAATGCTTTGCTATCATCAGGTCAGAAACGAGGACAGTTTGCAATCAATGGATTTTCCTTCCCAGGTTTAAAAGACCTAAACTATACGTAGCAATCAAAAGAAAGGAAAGGAACAGATTAGAGAAAGGAGCAAAATCAGCTATATTCTCATCTCTATTTCAGAAAGAGCAAAAGGGCCAAGGGATGCTCATGAAATTAAAGTACATCAGAAAAATTATTTTCAAATTTATGTGCTGAATCCTCTTAAAGCTCCAGAGCAATAGTCTCACTAGATAATAATCTGGAGAACAGCAGGAAAATGTTTGCTGACATTCCAAAATGTCCGCTCCATGCAGGTCTGGAAGCCATGCTTGTCTTCAATGGGGCTCTCATCGTCTATATTCGCGGTCGGCAAACTGCGGCTCGTGAGCCACAGGCGGCTCTTTGGCCTCTGGAGTGTGGCTCTTCCACAAAATACCACAGCCTGGGCGAGTCTATGTTGAAGAAGTGGTGTTAGAAGAAGTTTAAGTTTAAAAAATGTGGCTCTCCAAAGAAATGCCAATCGTTGTGTACTGTTGATATTTGGTTCTGTTGACCAATGAGTTTGCCGACCCTGGTCTATATCAAACCTGCTTGCTTCCCCTATTTCCGATCCTGACTCGATAGAAATTACTGTCCGGGGCCTTTCCTGCGGCGGGATCAGTAAGGTTTGGGAAGAAGGCGAGGTTGCCTTTTAAAATGAGGTAAAAGGAACAGGAATGGAATCTGGAAGCGCACCCACTGTGTGCGCCCAGAGAGAGAAAGGCACTCACTGAAGCAGGAAGGCGATGGGCAGTGGGAAATGAAGGCCTTTTAGCGCAGACTGCGCGGAAATGGAGTCTGCTCTGCATACTGGCCGTTCAGATTGCCGATGGCTGTGAAGTAAACCGGCGTCTGCTCTTCCCCGTCGTAGTCCGTGCTTCGTAGGCAACTTGACTGAATTGCATTTCACCGAACAAAGGCTCCGTACTTACACGTAGAGCGTGTCTATTTAGTTCATTGATTTATCACTGACCATTGCAGGACTGTTTTTAAAAGGAAGAAATGTTTCCAGTTCAATAAAATGTAAAACTTCCAGTAGTAAAGCACGAGTTACAAAAGATATATCTTAACGTACGATTATTTAGAGTACAATGAAGTTCCCGTGCCTGCTTTTTATCAGCTACAGCTACTGCGTGGATTGTGCTGATGCTGTTATACTTCAAGCTGCTTATGAAGGGGATCTTCCTTAGGCCTAGGATAGCCCGCCGATTTCAGGTATGGGGGCCCAGGTACGTAAGGAAACGCTGTCATGTCAGCCTGGTTTTTCCAGGGCCACCTCGTGGGGATCTGGCATCACCTGTCACCGTGGCTGCCTGAGCTTCTGGCCGCCCAGCAGCAGTGACGGGGTGAGAAGGTGAAGGGCTTTCAGGTGGCACGGCGGCTCCCCGTGAGGAGGACGAGCTCCCAGCACAGAGCGTGACCGTGACCGTTAGCATTGACCTCACTGCTCACTGGCACGGCCTCGGGCACGTGACCCGGCATCGGAGACCACGTGTCCTCGCCGGCGGGAGAGGGCTAATAAGGGACCGATTCCAGTCCCTTCCTGCCGCACGTGCAAAGGACTAGTGGCCCGGGGCACGGATTCCTGCACATTGAGAGGAAGTCAACTAGAAGGAAGATTCGTGTGGTGATTAGATTACTGCAAAAAATCACATGTCCAAATAGCATACATATAGTATAATATTATAACATTAACACACGCATGCGATTGGCACCAGCGAGAGCTTGTGTGTATCACAGTGAATGAATCACGATGTGGCTCATGCAGTCGTTTGAATGTCAACAAAATCAGCCAAATTCACGACCGACAATGACAGATCGAAACACACGTGTGATTGGCGCCCAGAGCTTAATATGTATCTCGAATGCACGAGTCAACATTTATTTTTAAATTGCCAGTGCACATCGTATGTACAGGCCAGTCAGTCCATTGGGCAGTAGGACAGACAGTCAATCACTTAGCCTTTTATATGGCATGCAAAGTATTCCAAAGTCGCTGGCACTTCCTAAATAACCCATAAATGCTAGTTTCTTTAAATTAAATATTTAAAGTTTTAAACATTCTAAATAATAACCACTCACTTAAAAGTATGCACTAATTTACAGTTTGCAAATGCCATCACATTATTATATAATTTTATCCTGAGCAATAATCTTGTGTGTGGGTAATTTTACAAATGAGGAAGGAGGGAAGGATGATAGGAGGAAGGAAGGATGAATTAAAATGCCTTTGGTTTAAAAATTTAATTAACCGCACTATCAAGACTCTTACAAATAAAAGCAAGGGTAACACAACCAACTCATCTTTACCAAATAAGAAAACAGCACAGGTTGGTTGTTAGCAGGTGCATTGGAGGAAACTAAAAGCCTTTCCTTCGTATTTTCCTTCTCGTTTTGGTTGAAAGTAATCATGTTGAATAAATCTAGAAAAATACCTTAACTAACTATAGCAAACACATACACACACCATATACACAACCAATATACATGCATGCATGCCTTATACACACACATACAAACATGCTATACACATACACCTACTTATTTTAGTCTCCACCCGAAAAGCATGTGCATCTTCTCACGTAGTCTGATGTACCAATGTGGAGTTTACGGCTGCCTGCATGAAGCACTCCCATTTATCGTTTTTGTGGATTTGTTTCTAAAGAATGTTTTCAACCCTCAGATCTGCTGCAAATACCCACCGATACGTTTCTGAGAGACAATAAAGGAGAGAGGACACAGGCAGTCGCTTATAAAGAGCAGAAAGCCCCCGGTATTTAAGCAGGTTTGTGAGAAAGCTCACCGGTGATTTCTGAATGCTGTTTTTGAAAGCATGCAGATGAGACAGCGCAGTGTTGTATATTGTGACTATAAACCACATAGGCTTATCAGAGCTCTGCGTGAAAATAATAATGAAAACGGGAATGTGCAAAAACTTCACAGCTTCTGGAAGAGCAGGTGGCTCTGACCCATCACATTCCTGCACGAAGTAACCAGAAGCCATGAGCATGATCAGCTTTTTTATGAATCTTAAAGCCCGATCTGAAACCGGTGAGAACTGGCACAGAGAGCCAGCCTGTGGGGAGCCCCCAGTGACAGGGGCATGTGTTCACAGCACTTGGAAGAGGTGTCCGAGCTGTGCTGGTTCCCCTGCCTTCCCCGTGTGGCTGACCTCACTGCCCCCTGGAGGTCAGTTTCCCGCGAGGCACAGTGGTGGCGGAGTCTCTCCCGCCTCCAAGGCAGCGGTGAGGCTGTCCCACGGACGGCTTAGGCCCGCTCCCCGTGAGCACGGGGGTCCCTCCTCTGGAAAACTGCTGTTTGAAACTGCTGCTGGAACTACTGTTATTTTTAGATAGCCTCTTATTCTGCAAAATAACTTTGTCTTTTAGCTTGAATAATAGAAAAGATAAACCTAACTGCCTGACCTCGCAAGCTAGCCATGTAAGGAGGCTGATACGCTGATACTTATAATAATTCCCATATTCTCATGCCACGTGTTTGTCCATTATGTATCCAAGGTTACAGATGTCTACATAAATATGATATGTACTCAAGGTTACAAGCTGTCTGTATAGATATGACAGATGTTCATTAGATATGATATATCCTGAAGGTTAAAAGCTGTCTGCAAAAATAACTTACACAAGGAACTAGAAGAATATAAAAAGGCAATACTCCTCCCTGTGTTCAGAATTTGACAGAGGTGATCTGCTCTCAACCTGCATGCAGCAAAGATGATTCCTAACTAATTGGCTCATTAAGGCGTCTTGTCTAGCTCGCTGATTTGTGATACAACACCCTCAGCTTCCAGACTGCGAGAGGGTGCAGGCTGGGCGAGGGATTCCCCTGGAGTGCATAAATTTCGTGCACCAGGCCTCAATTTAAAAATAGATGTTTATACATCATCCAATGTTTTCTCTCCCCTACTGCTATAAATACATTAAACATAAAATTAAACTATGCTCCATCCAATGTTAAAATATAGAAATAACTTTACCATCATCAACATCATCAACATTGTCATAATCAATAACATGAATAGTCTAGTAAAATTTATCACGTATGGGCATTTACTATGCTCTAGGCTTTTGTTCTTTAAAAAAAACAAAAACCCATATATAAATTCATTTGATAATTGCAACAACTCTATAAGGTACATACAATTATCATCTTTAGGTTTTACTCTGAAAGGATTTAATGGAACATCGGCAATGCCAGAGCTATAGGTTAAAAAAAGATCCATCTTATACATAAAGGAAACAAGCGAGAGCTTTGCTAATTAATCTCATATCCATCATCCCTGTTACAGTGTTCTGTTTGTGTTATGAATAAATCCATCTTGCCGTGGCTGGTACACAAAGCATTAGGTATACGCCCAGCAGAAGAGCCAGAGAAAGGGAAAATGGAAATAAGCCTGGCTGAGATATTAAGACGTGTAGGCCTTGCGGCACTATCAGTGCACAGGGTCTCCCCTAAGTCCTCCAAGGCTGCTGAAGATGGTTTGCCTCAGTGGGAAGTGTCCACTCACCAAGAAAGAAATTTAATGCCTTCAGGGCAGGAGTCTGACTTAGACTCAGGACTGTTTGAAGGAACTGATTTCTTCTTCAGACCCTCTACAGATGAATATAGGTGATGGTGTATCTCTTATCATTGTCTTGCTCCCCAGACATCAAGAATTGTGGGGCAGGGCTCCCATCACCTCCTCAGATGATCCACAGCCTTCGTGTCTGCTCTCATATCTACTACTTCCTGCCACTGGGTGAAAGCCTTAGGCTCCTCAAAACTGTTCCTAGTTTTCCGTAATCCGCTCCAATGTGGCCACTCTTTCATGTCACTGAAATACCAGTGTTCACGAACACATTTTTAGTTGCTTCAATGTTCCACAAAAGCATTTTAAGACAAAGTATTTGTTTTTGTTTGTCAGTAAAAAAAATAAAAATAAAAAAAATACATAGTGGTACACATTGTTTTGGTATTTGACAACTAATGCTTAAACATACCCATAGAGCCGAAGCCGGTTTGGCTCAGTGGTAGAGCGTTGGTCTGTGGACTGAAAGGTCCCAGGTTCGATTCCAGTCAAGGGCATGTGCATTAGTTGCGGGCACATCCCCGGTAGGGGGTGTGCAGGAGGCAGCTGGTTGATGTTTCTCTCTCATCGACGTTTCTAACTCTCTATCTCTCTCCTTTCCTCCTCTCTGTGAAATATCAATAAAATATATTTTAAAAAAAAGCCCATAGAGATAAAATGCACCATGTAGGTTATCCGAGATTGTTGCAAACTTAAATATATTATAAAAGCAACAAAAGCTTATTCTTAGGAAATTAAATATGGGATTTGTTCTCACACTGTGTCTTAGACACGATGCTCATGAAAGCAGAGGAGAGTGACTGATCACCTTCAAATACAGATTCATCAAAGGAAAGGGTACGGAGTCATGTACACCTGCCAGCTATGATGGGGCTGGTTTTATTGCAAAGCGGACTGCCAGCACATCCATCATGATTTGTGAATCGCTGTCGAGGTCAATTTCCTGATGACTCCGTGGAAATGGAAACACGCCAGGTCCCGGCCTCACTCTCTTCCTGTGCCGATGGAGCTCCGGGCGGGAGGCTGAAGGGCACGGTAGGGTCAGGAGCTCCTGCCGGTGTCCCGTGCTCACTCACACACTCATCACTCTCTCGCCCTCTCCAATGCCATGCCTCCATTCTCTGGATCTATTTTGTTCATCAGTTTATTTTGTTCATTAGATTCCCACATATGAGTGAGATCATGGGACACTTGCCTTTCTCTGCCTGGCTTATTTCACTTAGCACAATGCTCTCCACCCCCTCCCCGTCCCACAATGCTACTGTAAAGGATACAGTGTCCTTCCCTTTTCACAGCTGCATAGTGTTCCGTGGGGTAGATGTCCCAGCTGTTTCTAATCCACTCCTCTGCTGATGGGCACCTGGGCTGTTTCCAGACCTTAGCTATGGCGCATCGTGCTGCTGTGGACATAGGGGTAAATCTATTCTCTCTGATCAGTGTTTCAGGATATATTCCTAAAAGTGGAAGCACTGGGTCAAATGGCAGTTTCGGTTAATTTTATTGTGCCCTTTAACTTTAAAAAAATGTTTTATCAATGATGACAGAGCATCATTGATTTGCTGTCTCACACTGAGGATCAAGCCCACAATCCAGGCATCTGCCCTGGCTGGGAATCGAACCACAAACTCCTGCTTTATAGGTTGACAATCTGGCTGGCCGTGTGTGTTCTCTTTCTTTTTTAAAGAAATCTGTTTTATTGATTTCAGAGAGGGAGCGAGAGGGAGAGGGAGAAACATCAACGATGAAAGCGAATCATTTGTGCCCTTTAATTTACCAATCCAAAATTTACCTACTATTGTAACTATTTTAAATTAACAAACGAAAAACCGTCAAGTCATCATTTGGATTCGCTGGTCAAATCACATACACGTCACTCTAACGGCGTGAGAGGCAAACATAACTGACAGAAGGAACCGGAAGGATATAAAATAACCGAGCCAAAGTCAGTCTCTCTGCCTGAGACTGAGAGGACGGAGAGCACCACGTTCCAACGAGAGCGAGTCTCCGCCGCTGACGCCCGGTGAGAAAGGTCTCAGTGTCTCCGCGATGTGGTGACACGTTAGACACAGAACGGCACCTTTTACACCTGGCGTCCCTGAGACCGACTGGACCAGGAAATGGGAGCCAGCACCACAATGACATCCTTTAAATGTATTTTTTTAAATGAAGACATTAGGAAGACTAAGTCACTTGAAAATCACCTGTTGAAACTCAAACTACTGGCTACACCATATCAAACCACACGCACAAGACGCCCACTGAGCAGCAAACCTAGACACCAGACACAGAGAACCATAAATAGCGGTAAAGTGGGAATTAACTGCCAGGGGCGTGTGTGTGAGTGTGTGTGGTCGGTCCATGTGTGTGTAGGTGTGTCTCTGTGTGTGTGCTCCATGTGCGTGTAGGTGTGTGTGTGCATGTGTGTGCGGTCCATGTGTGTGGGTGCATGTCTGCTTGGTAACCCATGAGTCTATTTCATGCCACCAAATGCAGAAGACAGTCCTGGTTCCCAGGGATTGAGACACCCACAGGCAGGAAGGAGCATAAAGCACGTTCCGGAAACAGCGCCCGGCAGCAGGGAGGGGGCCTGCCGGGCCAGCCCCTGGGGGAGCAGGTTCCCACAGCCCAGCAGGTGCGGCTCCATTGAAGAATCACAAGCCCCGCCCCCAGCAGCCCCGCCCCCAGCAGCCCCCACACCAGCAGCCCCCACACCAGCAGCCCCCACACCAGCAGCCCCCACACCAGCAGCCCCCAGCAGCCCCCAGCAGCCCCGCCCCCAGCAGCCCCCACACCAGCAGCCCCGCCCCCAGCAGCCCCCACACCAGCAGCCCCCACACCAGCAGCCCTGACCCCAGCAGCCCCCACACCAGCAGCCCCCACACCAGCAGCCCCCACACCAGCAGCCCCGCCCCCAGCAGCCCCCACACCAGCAGCCCCCACACCAGCAGCCCTGCCCCCAGCAGCCCCCACACCAGCAGCCCCCACACCAGCAGCCCCGCCCCCAGCAGCCCCGCCCCCAGCAGCCCCCACACCAGCAGCCCTGCCCCCAGCAGCCCCCACACCAGCAGCCCCCACACCAGCAGCCCTGCCCCCAGCAGCCCTGCCCCCAGCAGCCCCCAGCAGCCCCCAGCAGCCCCCAGCAGCCCCCAGC
Source organism: Nyctalus aviator (assembly GCA_036971965.1). Taxonomy (NCBI): domain Eukaryota; kingdom Metazoa; phylum Chordata; class Mammalia; order Chiroptera; family Vespertilionidae; genus Nyctalus; species Nyctalus aviator. Next base: position 1,173,926 of record CM072928.1, on the reverse strand, counting down.
AGCCCCCAGCAGCCCCCAGCAGCCCCCAGCAGCCTCAGACCCGTCCTGCAGGTGGAGCCTTGAGCAAACACTTCAGATGCGCACGTTTCCTAATCACATTTCAGACGATAAGAAACAGCTGTAGGGAGCGCGCCAGAGACTGCGGGTTTCTAAGTGGGGAGCGGGTGGGGGGAGCGGGTGGGGGGGAGGGGGAGGAAGACACCACCCAAAGGCCCCGTGGGCTCCAGGCGTCACCCGGGGAGGCAGGCAGAGGGCAGGGCAGGCCTTGGCGGGTTCGGGGCAGAGGGTACCTGGGGGAAGGGGAGGGAGGTTATTGCTAACGCTTTCAGCAATAACGATGCGGTAAAGAAAGGAGAGAGCAGCTGTGACGGGCGAACCTGGACAGTGGACACAGGGAAGCCCAGGCACAGGTGCAGGGAGTGCATGTGAGACAAATCCAGACGCTCAGACGGCCTCTGGGGACCCAGAGCGGCCAGGGCGGGTGGCGGTCAGGCCAGGAGACCTCCGGCCCTGTCTCACTGGGGGGACTGAGGGGCCTCCCCGGAGAGGGAGAGCCGGCCAGGCTTCCGCCCGCAGGCTGGGGTCCCGGGAAGCAGGGCCGGGGGGGCTGCTGCCCAGATCAGGCACAGGCAGGGCGCAGGGCAGTGCTTACCGGGCAGAGGCTCGGGCCGGGCGGCCGCAGGACAGGCCCACGGCAGAGCCCACGGGGCGGCTCCTCGCTGAAGATCCGCAGCACAGCTGGGGTCTCACGTCCAGGGGGCGCAGCGGCAGCCCCCGATGCTGAGCCCTGGACCAGGTCCTCACCGTCCACAGCACGGAAGACCTGCTGCCTCCGCAGGCAGTGGGGGACCCGCATCCAGCAGCTGCCGGAGGAACTGGCTACCCAGCGCCTGCCCGCAGGCTGGGCACCATCACCGCCTAATTGGCGGGGAGGAGAGGAGCTCACCTTCAGGCACCCTGCCTTCCTAGAGTGAATTCACTCTAGCTCTCCTGTCCCACCTGAGGGCGGGAACCCCACAAAAACCCTGATGAACACCTATAAAGCCCACGCTCAGAGGCTAAGGCCACACCCCCCTCCCAGGACCACAGCAGCTTCCTTCCCCGCCTGACTGCTCATCCCCACGCCTCTTCCCACAACCCCCTTCACCTGGTGCATGGCGCCCAGCGACCCACCCCTTCCCAAAAGCACACAGAAAGGCAAAAATGCAATTGGAGGGGAGAGAGGAGGCCTCAGCCACACCTGGCTACGATACTGGGTCATCGGGCCAGGAAGCTGGGTCATCGGGCCGGGAAGCTGGGTCATCGGGCCGGGAAGCTGGGTCATCGGGCCGGGAAGCTGGGTCATCGGGCCAGGAAGCTGGGTCATCGGGCCAGGAAGCTGGGTCATCGGGCCGGGAAGCTGGGTCATCGGGCCGGGAAGCTGGGTCATCGGGCCAGGAAGCTGGGTCATCGGGCCGGGAAGCTGGGTCATCGGGCCAGGAAGCTGGGTCATCGGGCCAGGAAGCTGGGTCATCGGGCCAGGAAGCTGGGTCATCGGGCCGGGAAGCTGGGTCATCGGGCCGGGAAGCTGGGTCATCGGGCCAGGAAGCTGGGTCATCGGGCCGGGAAGCTGGGTCATCGGGCCGGGAAGCTGGGTCATCGGGCCGGGAAGCTGGGTCATCGGGCCGGGAAGCTGGGTCATCGGGCCGGGAAGCTGGGTCATCGGGCCAGGAAGCTGGGTCATCGGGCCAGGAAGCTGGGTCATCGGGCCAGGAAGCTGGGTCAAGGGGCCGGGAAGCTCAATAATACTGAAGGGCTCCGGTGGGGAAAGCAGACCGCGTCCAAGGCGGGCAATGGGAGCAGGGAGGTGCCACCCTAAGAAGGAGCCGGAAGGAAAAGCTAGAAATGAAAACACGTCACAGAAGACATGGCCTCCCTCGTGGGGTGGCCACGGCTGAGGAAGAGCCTCTGAGACGGGGATGACTCCATAGCAATCCCTAAAACTAAAAAGAAAAGAGAACAAGTAACAGGGAAACCCCAGAACAAAGCATACCCACGACCACGGGCCAAGGACATGAGACGGAGTGTCCGTGTAATAAACGGGACGCCAGGGAAGCGAGGAAGATAGGAAAGGAATGTTTTCAACAAAGATTGAGAAGATCCTCAAATCATTGTCAGGCACCAAACCACATATCAGAGAAGCTCAGAGAGCACAAAGATAGGCAATTGTAAAAACAAAACCAGAAATACCCGTTTTTAAACAACAGAAAATCAAAGATGAAGAAAACCTGAGCGAAGCAAGAAGAACAAACCAGTGAGCTCTCGAAGGAAAGATAAGGTAGCCATCTGACTGCTCAGAAACTGTGCGAGCAGAAAGAGGATGGAGTTACCATGTCCCGGCAGAAGGTTTCCCTATTCTTCACCATTTCTTATTGGAATTTCCTCATGGCGTTTTCCTGGTGTCCTTGTTGAATATGAATGGGACATTTTCCGGCAATTTTATTTCCGGACTCTTTCTTCTGCTCCATCGGTACCGTTATCTGCCAGCTCATCAGGCGGACTCGGCTTGGATGACTGTGTCGTTATGATAAGTTGTAAAGTCAAGAGGTGTCCCCCCGCTCCCAGCTTTGTGCTTTTACAAGATGCCCCACCACGTAAGGCCGCGACGTAATCAAGACCTTGTGTTTGCATCGCCACGGAGGTCAGGCATCCATCGCTGCGAAGGTCAGGCGTCCACCCAGTGTTGGCTCGTCTCCTCCTGGCCTCCTGGTTCAGAAGGGCCCAGTGGCCAAGATGCTGGTGCCCACGTTCCTTCCTCCAACTGTTCGGTCCTCAGTGGCATCAGCTGGGGCCCAGGGACTGTGCTGACCCGCAGAACTCAGGAGGCAGGTGTGGAGCATCAGAGCACACCTGACACTGTTTTCCTCTTTCTCCTCAGGGTAAAACTTTGTGACAATTACACTGAGGGGCCAGAGTATTGTGTTCTCTGAATGCATAATAATCTGGCCACTCTGTGTGTGTGTGTGTGTGTGTGTGTGTGTGTTTCTCTCTCTCTCTTTTTTTTTTTTTCTTTTTTCTTTTAGAGGCCTGGTGCATGAACTCGACTCATGCATGGGTCCGGCCATTCTGGCCAGGGGGAGGGGACACGGGTGGTTGGCCAGCCTGACTTCTGGTCGAACTCCTGGTTGAGAGGACAATTAGCATATTAGCATTTTTTTATATAAGATTTTTTTAAAAATATATTTTATTGATTTTTTACAGAGAGGAAGCGAGAGAGATAGAGAGCTAGAAACATCAATGAGAGAGAAACATCGACCAGCTGCCTCTTGCACACCCCCTACTGGGGATGTGCCCGCAACCCAGGTACATGCCCTTGACCGGAATCGAACCTGGGACCTTTCAGTCTGCAGACTGACGCTCTACCACTGAGCCAAACCGGCTTCGGCTATATAAGATTTTTTTAAGGGCCTTTTTATGAAGCATTTGAGAATGGATTGGACCATTCGCTGAACAAAGAATTGACTACACAGTCTTGTGAAATCTTCAGTTTATGAAGAAAAAAAAAAAAAAAAAAAAGGATTAAATGGCCAAGTGATTCCCGATTACCTAAGTCTTAGTTTTCTTGTCCTTAATGTCAGAAAACAGACTGTGAGCAAAGGTTTGTGTGCAGAATGTCTATCAGGGTAAAGTGAGCAGAAAGGAAGAGTTTTCCAGAGGGAGACGGAGAACTGCCAAGGAGGTCCAAGAGTCTCGGGCGGCCCCCGGGAGGTCGGAGCGGAAAGGGGGGCTGTGGCGTCAGCACTGACCCATCGCTGGGCCTCGGCCACCTGGGCCATTTCCTCTGCAGACGTGTTTTCCACTGAGGGCGGCAGGAGGACACAAACGCCTTCCTTCCCAGCTGTGTGTCCTCATCGCCACTGGCCGCATGAATGTCAGCGTAGAAGCCCGTCCCCTTCGGGTGTACGTTGTGAGAAGCATTGAATTACCTCTTCAGAAACTGACCCCCACATTTAAGAAACAGACCTCATTGAGGTGCCAGTGGCCTGCCCCCTCTTGGCCTCCCGCTAACCCCACTGCAACCGCCGCTGTGCCCGGATGGAGCCGCACAATTCCGCTCAGGGGATGCGCCCACAGGAAGAAAGCAAGCAAAGTCCAAAGAAATACTTTTGGCAGGAGCCGAGGTCCACTGGCCACTCACCAAGCTGTCAGCAAGTGTGACCACTTGTGATTAGTGGTTAATTGGGGTCAAACATAGCATAATCGGTTTGACTCTAAAATAAACTATTCCTGTGTCATTATGCAAACGACTCGGCTCTCTTTCCCAATCTAACATTTATTGGGCGCTCTGAGAGCTTTACTTTTTTTTTTTTTTTTTTTTTACGTTTTCTAATCCGAATGCACTTCATCTTCCTGCCCCTGTAGGCCTTTCGGTGGAGCCTGAAGCCACCTACAGGACCGGGCAACCAGATGGCGGATAAAATGGTCCTTGTACTCCCTCGAGTCCTTCGTGGGGATGAAGAAAATATATAAATAACAATGTAATTTTTGTGTTTATATTTTGAAATGAAATGAATAGGTTTACAAGTTAAGAAGAAGGTGGTACTTGTGCAGGCGGATGTCGTAACTAGATCCAGCGTGACTGACCTGCTCCGTGCGGTGCCTCCCTGTTCCGCAGAGACGCACAGTGGGGCAGCAGGCTGCCAGGTGCACCTCGGCAGGGGGCTCATCCGGAGGAGGGCGGCGAGAGCAACCAAGGAGGAGAGAAGCAGAGAGAATGTGTACACGGGTGGACAAAATCCTGCAAAGGAGACAGATGCCAGTAGATTCCGATTTAATACTTGCTTGTCCGTCATTGTCCCAGTAAGTTCACTCTAATTTCAGGGAATGATATGCACAAACAGAAATCTCCCTCCCTACCGTACAGACTTGTACATTTCCAAAGTGTCCCTGGCGTTCAGATTCAATGGTTCTGCCATGAGGTTTGGGGGAATATGCACTTTAATAAACAAGTTCACTGAATACAGTGCGTTGGTGAAAATGTGTCCTATTGACTAATTCTTTTTTTTTTTTTAATATATATATATATTTTAAAAATATATTTTATTGATTTTTTACAGGAGGAAGGGAGAGAGATAGAGAGCTAGGAACGTCGATGAGAGAGAAACATCGACCAGCTGCCTCTTGCACACCCCCTACTGGGGATATGCCCCTGACCGGAATCGAACCTGGGACCTTTCAGTCTGCAGACCGACGCTCTACCACTGAGCCAAACCGGTTTGGGCTTAAAAAAATATATTTTATAGATTTTTTTACAGAGAGGAAGGGAGAGGGATAGAGAGTTAGAAACATCCATGAGAGGAAAACATTGATCAGCCGCCTCCTGCAACCAAGGTACATGCCCTTGACCTGAATTGAACCTGAGACCCCTCAGTCCATAGGCTGATGCTCTATTCACTGAGCCAAACCAGTTTAGGCTAATTTTTTTTTTTTAACTAGAAAATGATTCCTTTTCTGACCAGTGCAGCTTCACTAGTTTCCCTGTAAACAAAATTCATCATCCTAGATTGCCTTTATTAAAGTTTCTGCCTCTCTGTCAGGGAACAAATAAACGTAAGGACTGGGAAGGAGTGAAAGACATGCCTGACAGCCAGTCATTCAGCACAGAATAAAGACACTTTGTTCAGACCGCGGAAGGCAACTGATTTTTAAAGCACAATTCCTTTCCTAAAGATACACCTTTCCTCCATACATTTTTAACGTTTTGTAATATTCTGTATCTCTAGAAGCAATGCTTTCTTCTTCATCCTTTTAAAATAATACTATTGCTTTTATCATTGTTTCTTCTATCGTATCTATCCAGACACAACTTTGTCACTATTCACGGAAGAGTGAGGACAATTTTCATTATCTTACTAACGTACATGCCTGAGTCCATTCAGTTCTGAAAGGGACCAGTGTCACAAACAGTTCAAAAGCATTCACATCATGCCTGCAAGAGAAGAATTTAAAAATATTTATCTAATTTAAGAAAGAGACTCGGATTCCATTTTCTAAGAATTCACTTGTCTGATGTATGAAATATATATAGAAGCAATTTTATTTTTATTTAATTTATATTTTTATTGATTTCAGAGAGGAAGGGAGAGGGAGAGAGAAATAGAAACCTCAATGATGAGAGAGAATCACTGATCAGCGGCCTTCTGCACACTCTGCACGGGATGGAGCCCGGCATGCGCCCTGACCGGGAATCGAACCATGGCCTCCTGGGTCATAGGTCAACACCAGCCAGTCAGAAGAAATTTTAAAGGACCGCTTACTTAGTAACTCCTTTCATTGTTTTTATTTATTGCATGGCATTATTTGGCCTCAATTATTTAAGAGAAAACTGAAAAGCTAGAAATGTGGATAAATTATAATGTGAATAGTTATGAGTTTGAACAGATTATTGATAAACTTGAAATCATGGACAATTTAGTGTATGTTCTCTTCATGCCGATCAGGCCTAATGTAGCATGTTCTGATTTGGGACATTGTAAAGAGACTGGAGAGGGCACTGGCACGTTTGCCAAAACTGACCAAATGCTGCCAGAATGTAAGCCACCCAGGGCGAAATACATCAAAACACAGAGTGAGCATTCTCACCAAAACGGGATTACGCTTGAACTCGGAAACAAAACAGAACAAGAGATGCCCAAACCCTGTAGGTTAAGTTATCCACTTCGACATGAAGGGCCACGATCCTACGAGGAAATGGTAAAGGAAAACAGGAAGCATCTAGAGAAGACTGTGCTCTGAAGGCAGCGCAGTGACACGGCGGGGCCAGCCCTGGTGCAGCCTGGAGGGAGCTGACCGCTCTCCGGGGAGCAGAGAGAACCGGGCGTCAGAGCCGACTGTCTGGCCAAACACCGAGACAGACAGAGGGCACTGCGACCAGGAGGGAGGCAACGAGGAACACAAGCACCAGCCACTGACACCCCACAGGAGCACCGCAGAGAAAGGGAGGCCCCGGAGGCCTGTTCTCCGGGCTGTGTGACTGGGAACTGACAGAAGGTGAAACAGAAAATCTGGAAACTGTCCGTTTTAAACATTCTGCGTGGCTCCGCCCCCACGGCATTGACCTTCACAGGCTCCCCAGTGGCTACGGCTCAGACGCGCCATCTGAGGAGGTTCACGGTCATGGGTGCCCTTGGCCCGAGCTGCGTATGCCCAAGGAGGGAGGTTTCTCCCAGCCAGGACCCAGGCAGAGGGTGCGAGGGGCGTCAGAGCCAGGGACCGAGCTCCGGGACTCAGAGGATAACGGCTGGGTTATACAGAGAGAGAGAATGCATTACACACTTCTGCCTCTGCCCCTCCGCCTCCCTCGCCTCCTCACTCCTGCTGTGGAGGCCCCGCTCACTGAGTTACTCCATCTAAGCATCCGAACCGGGCTCCGCTCGCATTATTTATTTTCCTCCCCAGCCCACGGGAAAGCATCCGCTGTGGTTCCGAGTAACTTGGATCCGCCAGGTAAAGCCTCTCCCAGGAACCGCGGGCCATATGTCTCATCAGTGAGCACTGCAGACTCATCATATGCAGGCGCTGCCGGGGGCGAGGGGAGGGAACCCTCCCAACTCCTTATGGGGGCGAACGTGACCTTGACATCGGGTTCCGACGAGGAGATTAAAGGAACCATAGGCCGGTCTCTCTCACAGACACAGACCTGAACTTTTTTAAACAAAAGATGAGCAAACTGTTCAGTCTGGAGAGAACAGGCTCTCTCACCCACTGCCCAGTAACGCTGAAGAGGGGACAGTGGATCGCGCCCTGGGCGGTGACCCTGTGGCACTGTGAGTGCGGGAACACGCGCTGCGGCCGAGGGAGGGTGCGTGCCCACCGTCCGGACCGGGCGCTTTAAGAAGCTGCGTCTGAAATCCTGGTCTGTGGTTTCACCAAGGGCAGACTTTATTTCGCAGCTTTTATTGCCAAAAGCGAGGGCCCGGGGAGTGGGCTGCACCGTAAATAAGTGAAATGCTTCGGCTTTTCTGATAGGAGGAAGGCACTGACCGTTATCAGGCTTTGCGGCCAGAGCATCGATTCCTCACGAAGCAATCCACGGCGAGACTTCCCCACGTCCTCGCTACACATTTATTTTACCAAGATGAGAATGTTGCCTGACCGATGGAACTGTGCATACACTGTGTGAAATGGAAGCAGTTTTTCATTAGCGTAACGATGCTTTTGAAGTTAAGAAATTTAGACAATTGAACTTCGAACCATCAGTAGGAACTGTACCGGCACGGTTGTAATTACTTCCACAAAACAGCGTTCCTCCTTTTAATATGCCATTTGTGTGGATGGCACGACTTAGGATTATCATGAAATTGTGTTGTTCATCCTAACAACACTGCATAATTTTTTCATTTAAACAAGGAATGAATTTCATTAATTAATTAAGGTGTTTATCAAATGCTCCGTGTTTTCCACACGTGGCACATACGAAGTATTTAGATGATGTTAAGAAATGAGTGTCTTCTCATTCTGTGAAAGGTAAACATTGCAACTGGTTATAAGAATAAAACCATCAAGCAACAGGGTCTGGAGCTGTCTTTGAAGCTTATTGGCCTGCACCAGAAGATGCTGCATTACTTATTGCTTAAAAAAAAAAAAATGTGTAGCACAGAACTGTACTAGGATTAATTTGTTTACAAGAAGAAATTAAAACTGCATTTGGTTTTCACATACAGCAGCTCTGTTGAGTAACATGCATCTGAATTTTAAGTTGCAAAGGTATCTGAACAGTTAATTTTTCATGTGCATCTTTTGTTGAATGTTTTGGTTGAAGAATGAATGTTTAGAGCTTTTTAAAAAGACTTCAGTTCTTACTGTAACTACCCTTCTGCATGGAGAATCATAACCAACATGGCTGCAGTAGACTTCTTACCTAGTGGTACCCAGCACCACTTGCGGAGGGCTGCTTTATCATTAATTGTACTTGGGTATAGGACTAGTGTTCTTGGGTGTGTTGCATGGGCTGCATTATTTACAGCATTGTACAATAACAACTAGAAGAGGCAGTATACTTCATTGATGCTTGTCTGGTAATATCACTTCTGTGTTATAATGGAAGGTTTTCTGTGTATGAAACTTGTGTTTTTTATGTATAAATGAGTATAGTTAGATTAGTGTTGTGGTAATGCCTGTTTTCATCTGTAAATAGTTAAGTATGTACACGAGGCACTACTTCTCATTTATTGCAGTGTTCAGGCTTAGTTTTACTTTTGTTCTTAAAGCACTCAATTTTGCTTTCAAATCTTTGTACCTTAGTTCTGAGTTAGATTTGCAGATGTGTACAGATAGTTCATATTTATGTATTGCACATAATCATGCTATTCAACATCGATGCTATATTGTATTATGTAAATAATAAAAGCCATGTACAGAGGGGAAAAAGAAAAAGAAATGAGTGTCTTCTTATGATCAAAAAAAAAAAAAAAGTCTATATTTCTCTCTTCAAAACACCTGGAACTAAAAGGAACTTTAATTTTCTGCGTAAGATTACATATCCATTGCGTATCTATGGCCTGTGGTGCTCTGCTGCGCGGAGACATAAAGCTAGATGAGGTGTGCACACTGGAGCCACCGAGGGAAGCGCCATAAAGCAGGAAGCCGTTAGAATAACACCGATAAAGAGTGGGCCATAAAGAAGAGATACAGCGGGAATGAACTTGGGGACCGGGGACCAGCACGACTTACCTGGGTTCGGTTTCTAAATCAACGAGGGGATAGAGGATTTATAATTCCATAATCTCCTTTTAACTAGCTTAAATATGTCTATGAAAATAAGCATTTTTAATCAATTATTTGTTTGCCCTAAAGCACAATTCATATAGGGAAAGCAACAAAAAGGCAATAAAAAACAAACCAAAAAATAAACAAACAACAACCCCCAAACAGTCAATGGTTTCAAAATAATGAGGTGGTTTACTAGCATTTTCAATGAGTGACCATTGAGGATGTTTTTGTTGTTGTTGTTGTTTTTAAAATATATTTTATTGATTTTTTTACAGAGAGGAAGAGAGAGGGATAGAGAGTTAGAAACATTGATGAGAGAGAAACATCGACCAGCTGCCTCCTGCACACGCCCCACTGGGGATGTGCCCACATCCAAGGTACATGCCCTTGTCCAGAATCGAACTTAGGACCTTTCAGTCCACAGACCGATGCTCTATCCACTGAGCCAAACTGGTTTTGGCCATTGAGAATGTTTTTATCATTATAAATGCATGGATTGAAATATATCTTCACTAATAAAAGAGTAAGATGCAAATTGACCATACCTTTGTGAAGCCCACCAGCCAATCAGGAGTGAGTATGCAAATTAACACAACAAAGATGGTGGGTTAATTTGCAAATGCAGGTGCCCAGCGGCCAGGGGAGGGGCGGGACACTTCCGCACGGCCCCAGCCACTCCGGCCTCTGGGCAGCGTGGGAAGGCAGAAAGCTGGCTCCGGCTGGAGCTAAGGCGGTGCCAGCAGCCAGGGGAAGGGAGGCCCATTCTGGCACGAATCTTTGTGCATCGGGCCTCTAGTATGTATATAGGTCATTACTGTATTATTCTTCAGATGCCCAAACTGTCTCCAATTTAGCGACAGGGAGCCTCTTCAAGACAGCTTCTGGAAGCTTTTGAAACAGTGATCTTTTGCAACTCCCTCCTCATTCCATCGGATAAGAACAGCTCCCTTTTTACAATTCCTGCTGCCGATTAGAATCCGCTATTTTACCAGGGAGCTCTGTGTCCTTGTCTGAGAAATGGTGCTGAGCACATTCCTGATACCGGGAAAGCTCGTTGTTATCGGACTGGTCTTTTCACTTATTTATTTTTTATCATTCTGGATGACAGAACTAGAGCACACACTTTTAGATAAGTACACTGATGCTTTCAATTCACTGCCAGAGTCCTTCCTACTTAACCTCCTTGATCTTACTTCTGTGTCATTCTTTCCGATGCTAAAAACCCTTGTTCTCAGTGACACTACCGTCTTCATTTGCTGTATTCTGTGTAAGAAATTACTACAGTTTCAAATACAGCCAACAGCACCACCCACATTAGGATTACTGAACACATACTCTATATCTAGAGTTTTCCTTTAGGTCAAGTTCACTTCTAACAATCACTCAATGTATTTCAGTAATTACTTTTTTAAATTATTTATGGACTTTAATGTGTTTTTGTGAAATGTGCCTACAGTTCTAGAAATTCTTATAAGACTTTTGAAGCTGACTTAAGTGAAATAAACACACAGTCCCTTGATAAAATAACTACGAAAGTGGATGATTCTTTACATCTGAGTTTTGTTTTGTTTTAAATCTTTACTTCACTCTTCCAAGAATTTTGGTTTCTTTCCTTTTTACCATTTCTATCTTTTCTTTCCAAATGGTATTTAGAACATTTCTTTAAATTATAATCAGCATAGGAAACTGCGATAAAGTCGAAAATAAACAGTACACCTCACTTATTTAAGCACTATTTTTTCAAAAAAAAAAACATTGCATTTTTTGTCCTAAACTGTACTTGAACTATTTTACTGAGTGCTACCTTTAGGAAAACGAGAATCTATGCACCCATCCTGTTTATTAATATATATACATATTTTAAACAGGACCTATTCTTATCTCTGTGGATTATAACTTTAAATTAGATTAAAATTGCACTTTATTTGAATGCCCTGCAAGCACCCTGTTTTAAGTAATATCTTACTCTTTGTGGTTAGACATGTTGAAGGGCACAGCATGTATTATTTATGTGATGAAAAAATTTTAAATATGGATTTAAAAACACAATGAAAGTTTAATGGTCACTTAAAGATGGATTTGGACTCACCATCCCAATTAAAAATACAATGTACCCTGAGTGTTCCTCTCAAGAGCTTTGAAAATGTGTCCTTACTGATTTCATGTAAAATTCATAGTTAGCTGCAAGTGACTCACACCCGTATGACTAAGTATAAATGATTTAACTCAGAGTCAACTTCTCATGCGCATAGAAAAATGCCTCGTGTCACCATTATATTTCAAGACAACTTAATTATAACCTTTTTTTAAATCAAAAAAACACATTCTGAGTGTTCCCGGGTTTGGTATTTACAATAATTGTCTCTCAGCTCCACACTAATATAGATCTGAACAGAGTTCCTCATACAAATTTGAGTTTTCTTAGATATATAAAAATTTTAAAGTTTTTATTTATTGTAACTTAAATATTAGCTTGTCTAATATGTTTATATCATAATCCCTGATTTAATATACTTATTTTGTGAATTCTCATACCACTGCTGTGATACTGAAATTTTATTTAAATTACGACAAATCTTTCATATAAAAAGTTAAGTAGCAACACCAAGGTTGGCAATGGAGAGAGACGAATGCATATCTGTTTTTCCTGTTCAGCATCTTTGTCCCCGTAAGCTGGGCTCTGGACTCCTACCGTGAGCTCCTCTATTTCTGAGTCCTGTCTTCCACCTATTAGTCTGCACTGCTATAATACCACTAGTGGCCCCATGCACAGACCTCCATTCCTGCAAGAACGGGCCTTCCCTCCCCTGGCTGCCAGCACCGCCTTCGCTCCGGCCGGAGCAGCCTTTCTGCCTTCCCACGCTGCCCAGAGGCCAGGAGCGGCTGGGGTGGTGAGGAACGCCTGCATCATCGCCCCATCCCTGGCTGCTGGGCACCTTCGTATGCAAATTAACCCACCATCTTTATTGGGTTAATTTGCATACTCAGTCCTGATTGCCTGGTGAGTGTCATGAAGGTGCGGTCAATTAGCATGTTATTCTTTTATTAGGTAGATTGGTTTTATATATGTATTGTATATACACATACAAACCTCAGCACTGGGTCCCCTCACAGGGAGGAGCTTGTCCGGAATCATTTCTCTAAGTGGAGAATGTGTGCTTCGGAGAGCAAGGGTTTCCTAATGAAAAAGCCAGAAGGGACACGTAGAAATACCCGACCCTCAGCCACGATCGCCGTTTGAATAGGGGACTGAAAGGTGTGCCTCACTTATAAATAATTATTCTGTGTCGCATGCAGAGAGACGTGACCTGCATGAGACACGGCCCTGTGAGAAGCAGGCGTGGGGTGTGGGACGCGGGGTGGAAATTGCCATTGTCTTCCCAACCTTTTCCACCCGGAGCAGCAGCGCCCTTTGCCCTCCGAAAGGTGAGAAGCTCAGAGTCAGTGAGTCTGAACACAGGACTGTGCCTTTGAAGAGAAATAAAGATGTTCTTCTGAGAACTTTGCTTCAACATTAGACGCTTAAATCAGATCCGACTCCTGAGGATTCCTCCATCACGGAAATAGTTCCAAGATTATTAACCACATTTCCTCATCTGGAAAGGACAGTTTTATGCGATTTTCCAAGTTATATTAACATTTATACTTAAATTGAGTTAATATATTAGACAGAGTGTATATGTAATATACATTAAATTATTATATTCTATGTGTTATATAATCAAGTAGAGCTTAATTCTAATCACCTACCACATTGGCAGTAAGCGATGGCTGGAATTATGCTTTAGGTTGGTGATCTTCACAGTCTGTTGCTTTAATAAAGACCCATTCTAAAATTCTTATACATATATATATATTATACCATATATATATATACATATACATATATATATATGTATGAATACAATGAATTGGTTTTACCTCCCACTCTTTCAGTTCATATGTTATTAAAAATAGAACATGTCTTAGAGATGACTCATCAAGACAAAAGTCATACTTTTATATATGTGGGACCTCAGAACGAGGGTACATGCATGAATTGCTTAGCTTTAGTTTTGTTTTTGCTCCTGTTGGTTTTACTTTACATAGCGCTTTAGCTACAGGATCAATAACAAAAGCTCAGTCTTCTAAATCACAGCCATCACACCCTACATCTTGTAACATAAAGGTGAACTTTTGGGGACTTGAGAGGCGTACCTCGTTTATGAAATAATTATTCTATATAGCATACAAAGAGCAGGTGTAATATCCTAAACGTGGTAATATGCAAAATTGATTATGTGAACATTTATCACCACTGTTGACTTTGTTTTTCCATAAATCAGCGTTAAACATCAGTTAATTTTAACACGTATTTCAATAAATAAGTGTATATAATGATTTGTTTTAATTATTTTAGCTCTATGTATGTTTTCCATATTCCATTTTCAGTTATATGTTGCTAATCTATGTAATATTTATTGTGTAAACAGAACACTTTTTTTCAAAATCTTGGCAATCCCAATTAAAAAAGCATTTTAATCTTTAACGTTACAAAGCTTTACCTCTTTATATTCCTTTAAGCCACCTAGTATTTGCTTCAATAAACCATCTCTATTCTGTTTGCTTCTTATATTTATTAAAGACAATTTTTGTCTCTGGAACTCTATAAAAGACTTCTATGACTTTCTATATTAAATTATAATTGTAAGTCTTCTTCATTTTTAAATATTAATGTCTCCCTGGGCTGTAATTTCTTCTGTCTTTCATCAAGAAGAAATACAAATTACAAGAGCATGATTTATATTTAAATTATAATAATTACTTTTTATCATCTTAATTGTTCAGATGATGATAGCAATGACACCTTATAAGAAACACAGATGATTAAATTTGTAGATTTGAAGAACTGAAATAAGTAATATATCTTTACAGTAATGTTTTAGCTTAATGGATTAATGTGATAAACTTTCACTTATTCTCATCTAAACAAGCTGCTGAGATTACCTGTTGCTTTTAATAAAGCCTGGTTTTGGGAAATGCTCTTTAAGTATACATCTATTAGAAATGTGACACAAATTTATGTTACAGATATAATGAAAACGATTAATTAAAGCCAAAGTTCTATTTCTCACGTCCCATGAGCTCGGTCTCCCTGCCACGCCTCTCACCATGGAAATCCCGGGGTCACGCTCCGACTCAGACCAGGAGGGAATTAAGCCGCAATAACATTGACTACGCTCCTGCACGAGACACGTGTGCAGCAAGCGTGATCCACGTGTTTCCACGCGCCCGCCCCTCCGCTCCCCACTCTGAGCCGGGGGCAGGTGCCCCGAGCCGGGGACGGATGCCCCGAGCCGGGGACGGATGCCCTGAGCCGGGGGCAGATGCCCCGAGCCGGGGACTGATGCCCCGAGCCGGGGACTGATGCCCCGAGCCGGGGGCGGATGCCCCGAGCCGGGGGCAGGTGCCCTGAGCCGGGGACGGATGCCCTGAGCCGGGGGCAGATGCCCTGAGCCGGGGACGGATGCCCTGAGCCGGGGGCAGATGCCCTGAGCCGGGGACGGATGCCCCGAGCCGGGGGCAGGTGCCCTGAGCCGGGGACGGATGCCCTGAGCCGGGGGCAGATGCCCTGAGCCGGGGACGGATGCCCCGAGCCGGGGACGGATGCCCTGAGCCGGGGGACCAGCCGGCCAGCGCGGAAAGCTCTCACGCTGGCACCCAATCGCTCCGTGTGGGAGCAGCACCCCGGCCGGGCCTGGCGCACGGGCGCTGCGCCCCCCGGAGCCTGGACCGCCCCTCGGGGTCGCCCTCCGGGGTCTGGCAGGGGAAGACCGACGTGACGTGTAAGGCGGGCGGTCAGCCCGTGACGCCGGGACCCCGAGTCCCCCGCCTGCGGGCCGCGCCGCCCCTTCCGCGGCCCAGAGCGCACGGAGGCGCCTCCGAGCGGCTGCTGACCCCCCGCTGTGCTCCGTTTGTGGAGGAGAAAACCCTAACCACGACCCGCCACAAACTCCAATAACCCCTGGGGCGTGATCTCACGTTGTCGCCGCACAATGGGAGCCATCGGCGCGTCCGCATGGCGCTCCCCCCGCCTCCACCGCCTCCAGGGCGGCGCCCCCTCCCCTGCACCCCACCCCGTCACCGCGGGCCTCCCCACGGGCCTCCCCCGGCCCGAAGCCTGTGCTGTGTTGTGTGACCAACAACAAGCAGAAGAAATGGTGTCCTGGCATCTACATGGTGAGGTTATAAGAAGCTAAGGCTTCCGTTTTGGTCCCTCTCCTCTTTCTTTCTCCTTCTCTCTCTCCCTGCTTTAATTTTTTAAAAAAATATTCTTCTGTTAATTTTAGAGAAGAAAGGAGAGGGAAAGGGAGAGAGACATAGAAGCATCCGTGATGAGAGAGGATCATGGATCGGCTGCCTCCTGCACGCCCCCCACTGGGGATCCAGCCCACAACCCGGGCATGTGTCCCGACCTGGAATCGAACCACGGCCTCCTGGTTGATGCTCAACCACTGAGCTCCATTGGCTGGGCCCACCCTCCCCTTTTCTCCTTCTCTCTCTCCTCCCTCCCTTCCTCCCTCCCTCTCTTCCTCCTCTCTCCTTCCCTCCCTCTCTCCCTCCCTCCCTCCCTCCTTCCCTCCCTCTCTCCCTCCCTCCCTCCTTCCCTCTCTCCCTCCCTCCCTCTCTCCCTCCCTCCCTCCCTCCCTTTCTCCCTCCCTCCCTCCCTCCCTCCTCCCCTCCCTCCCGGTCAAGGTCACAGCTCACTCAGAGTTGTGAGCATCTCCAGGGAAAGGCCTGGCAGGAGAACAGCAGGAAAGGCAGGGCCTGCCCACAACACCTGGCCAGGGAAGCTCCACCCCCAGATGCGTCCCTTTCACAGCCGCTGTGGCTGTTGCAGCCCCTCTAGGCCCTCGTCTCCCCACAGCAGAGCAGCGTTAGCTTATCAGCGTCTGCACACACGGTGCTGGGATTTTCCTGGGTTTGCACGGAATCTGCTCATCAGTCTGGGGGAGAACTGACATCTCCGCGGCACTGGGGCTTTTAAGCCCTGAGCTCGAGGCTTGCTTAGCACTCGGTAATGTCTCACACCTTCCGTTAGACTTGGTCTCGGCCACTTCCGGTTTTAGCGATCTCCTTCACGGAGGCACTCGGTTCTTTAAAACACTTTTGAGAGAAATTGGCCATGTTCCCAGTCATCAAATCACTAATGGAATCGATAGCGCCTCATATTTTAATCAGCAAAACCAGGGAGCCATGACACTAAGCCGCACGTCATCTCTTAGGAACTCCCCAGCAATCCCGGTGTCCCCGCCGCGGGCTGTTGGTGAGCGCGCTTTTCTTGTTTGCACGACCGCACAGCTTAGTCCTCCCGGCTCTCACCTTCGTGGCTGGAAAACACGGCCATTTCCTCTGTCCCGCGGCCCGGATGCTGCATTACCCGCCCTGAGGAGTCACCGGGTTTCTAGTTTTTAGGCCCCGTCCGTCCTGAGAAGGCTGGGCCCTGGCACACAATACGCATAAAAAGGTCAGCGCTTCACGGACCATGGCGGCGGCGGGGAGCGGGGGCTGTGCACCCACAGACCTCAGCACAGCCGCTGAGATCCAGGAACACGAGCAGTGTCCACGCAAAGATAATTTCTGTGCGGAGGTGAGACTCATCAGCTAAATCCTTACCCCAGAACTGGCGCGCACCCGCATCCTGTTACAGATTCTAAGCATTTCCCTTTGCCAGTGAGCGCTCCTTTGGCAGATATCCCGAAGTGCTGTCTTCTGAACAAGCAGCCACCTCTGCTGAGACAGCAGTGCCCTCCAGTGGCTGTGCTCCATCCCGGAGTCCCTTAGGCCAGGGAAGGAGCGTTACGAAAGGTGAAACACCTTTTTAGTCGTTTCACGTGTCCTAAGAGTGTGTCCACAGGAACATCATCGGGTGAAAGTGAACCCGACCGGTTGTCTGGGAGAGGAGAGAGAGCCACAGGCTGAGGGGTCTCAGGAGGCACAGAGGAGAGAGGAGGCACAGGCTGAGAGGAAATAACAGCAGACGGGGCAGCTGAAAAAGGATTTGTATCCAAAATCAGCTGCTCCTGAGACCTGCTGGCTTAGGAACCAACGCCATCCCGTAATTCCACAAGACCAGCTGCTCCTCGTAGCGATGGACAAGATAATCGCACTTGTTAGCACATGGGATTCTGTACCATCACTGAACTGCAGGAAGGAGATCCACACATAAAGCAAACAGACATTTGCAAAACACAATGGTGTGATGAAAAAGAAAATTGCAAGAGTAATAGAGAGATACTATTCATGCACGTGTTAAAAACAATCACGTAAATTATGGGTTTCAACACGCAGACCGCAACGTACCACCTCGTGAGCGGAAGACGCGTCCAGCTTCCGGAGAAGGATGCTCTGTGGAGGGGAGAGAGGCTGGGGGGGCCGAGTGAGGGGTGATTCAGACAGACAGACAGACAGACAGTGCGGCTCCTCACAGGGTCCGAGTGGCCAACGCTGCCCCCAAACAGGAAGAAGCAAGTAGCAGGGAGATTCCCAGATGGACGACAGCGCCCTCACCAGGGCAGCTTGGGACCCACACAGCAGCCACAGCGAGCCGGGCTCAGGGGCCCGGTTTTGGGAGCAGAAAGGCCCACTCCTTGGCTTTCAGATAAACATGAAAAACCTACAGTGAGCCCTGGCCGGTGTGCTCAGTGGATAGAACGTCAGCCTGCAGGCCAAAGTCAGCTTACATTTACCTATTCTGGCCTCTGTGACTTGGGGGTTGAGCATCGGCCCATGAACTAAGAGGTCGCCAGTTCGATTCCCGGTCAGATCACCTGCCCAGACTGTGGGCTGGTGGATCCCCAGGAGGGGATGTGAAGGAGGCAGCCCATCAACGACCCTCTCCTCGACGTTTCTCTCTCTTTCCCTCTCCCTTCCTCTCTTTTCCTAAAATCCATAAAAACATTTTTAAATTACGCGTTCTTGTTTCTTTCTTCTTCAATTCCACGTACGAAATGTCGGGACTACTATTGGCTGCATCGACATTTTCCTATTCTTCTTGGTCCCTAAACATCTTCCCCCGGCCTGGCCTTCTCCTCCAAGTCCTCCGATCCAGTCACCGGCAGCTCTGACTGCGCGCTGGTGAGACCACGTGTCCGTTCAGTGAACATCTGTGATGCCAACGAGGAGTCTGGGACCACCTGCGTGTGCCATCACGGGGGCGAAAGCCATCATAGTCTGAAGTCTGTCCCTGACCGCTCTGATGAAAAAGGTGCCAAATGCAAGCTGGCAGGAAACTGGGCTGTTGGCCTTGATGTCCCGGGATGGGCCTGCGGTAGGTGGGCAATCCCTGGCCAGCGAGGAATTCCGAAAATCCTCTGTTTACAGGAAAGCGGAGGCAGCAGGGTTCTGGGATAACACGTGTTAATTAGTGAAAGTTAATTAAATTAGCAAATTAGCACATAAAATGTACCCTATCTCACTTAGACCAGCATCCTTCATAAAGATGCAATTGTACACTATGTCGTAAATCAAAATCTTTAGATGGCTCCAGTTGACAGAATGCCAAGGTCTCTCGATTGGATTTTTTTATTGTGCATATTTGAGTATTTGACTAATTGGCCAGTGATGCTTGCATGAATAGTAAATATATACATAATTCATAAGTATACCATTGGACTTTCTTGCCTTCATTTCAGCAAAATAATAATGCTAATTAATAAAATTAATAATTATGTTATAATCAAGGTTGTTACACACTTTTTTTCTACTTTATTATTATTTTTAAATATGTTTTTATGGATTTCAGAGATAGAAACGGAGAGGGAGAGAGAGAAACATCAGTGATGGGAGAGAATCATTGGGCAGCTGCCTCCTGCACGCCCCCTACGGGGATCAAGCCCACAACCCAGGCCTGTGCCCTGACCGGGAATCGAACCCTGACCTCCTGCTTCATGTGTCGATGCTCAACCCCCGAGCCACGCTGGCCAGTCCATTTTATTCTACTTTAAGTGTATGCAATTTATAATATTTTGTTCAAAATAGAAGTTGAATTAAATCAATACTTTAAAAGCTCATATTTTCAAAAAGCATTTTCTTCTAAAGCATTAAAAATTATTTATCAAAATGTAAGCAACGTAGAAATTTTTAATGAATGTATACATTTTAAATAAAAATTCACATGACTAAAATTTTAATACGATGTTTGAAAATCTGTGTTATTAAGTGTTTTAAGAAAAATAAAACTGTACTGGTGTTCGGTGTTCATCTAGTTACCAATGAAAACAATTATTGAGCTTCGCATGGTACAAATAGACTGGCTCCTGACAAATTTCAGAGTTACATGTGTTGTTTAAGATGCCAAAACATTCCCAACACTCCGTGTGCGACGGTTGCAAATACCTCACCGACCTGTGTTCCTGCCCCGAGAGGAATCAGAGGTAAGTGAGAAGGCAGGCAGGAGAGGAACCCTCAGCACTGGTTGGAAAACAGTCCTTAGCATCTGAACTCCATCCCATCACTGCTGCCTGAGAGAGAGGATTTCACATGGTGATGATCTTGGTTGTGTGTCTTAGCTGAGCACTGCTGCTGCTCAGATCCCTCTGCGCGCAGAGGCAGAGAAATGGGGCTGCTCAGGGTGGAGAAGCAGGCACACAGCACCCTGATCAGCGGGAACACCCCTGTCAGTAAGGAGGCGCCAACATCAGCGCCACCTGGTGGAACGGAATGAGGACAGAACAGCCTACCCTGGACCAGCCCAGGAAAGATTCACCAACATGAGTTCTGAGGAAGTATCCACAAAACGATTCGAAGGACATTCTCAACTCGCCTGGAATCTTCCCAAGTGTCCATGCAAGGGAGCCTATTAAAGAATAAGGTACGTCTCTGTACGGTGATATCGAAAAGCTCCTTAAGTTTTACACGTTTAAAAAGTTGGAGAACACTTCCATTTAGAAAATATAGACACATATGTAATATTTAGAACGACACCAAAACAGTTATAAGCGCTCCGTCTGGAGGAGAGTGAGGTGGAGTAACAGATGTTTCCTTCTCTCCCTTCTCTGAGCTGTATGAGTTATTTTTAACCTTGACAAACGTTTAATTTAAACTTTTTAAATATAAAATAATTTTTAAAAATTCCTCTGACCATTGTAAACCTCATTTTTAAAAAATATATTTTTTATAGAGAGGGAAGGAGAAGGATAGAGAGAAACATCGATGAGACAGAAACATCCATCAGCTGCCTCCTGTACACTCCCTACTGGGGATGGGCCCGCAACCAAGGTACATGCCCTTGACTGGAATCAAACTGGGGACCCTTCAATTCATAGGCAGATACTCTATCCACTGAGCCAAACTGGTTAGGGCTTTAAACCTTATTTTTGAGACTCATCATGTGGAAAACTTTGTTAGGCAAACTAAAATTTCACCTAGTGGACACAATACCGATGGTAGGTCATGACACAGGCGGCCTCATTCACTTCCTCTCCTTAAGCACCTCTGCTGCTTGGGTACGGCTCTTCATCCTCCAGGTTTAATCACTCATCTTTACAGATGTGACTTCTTATACCGAGAACATGAAATACTCCTGAATCATGAATTAGCTTCTATCACACGCAGTCCAGAGAGGGCCCTAATTAGCCACATACAATGGCATGCTCTCCGTGAGCAAGAAAAGAATCATCTTTACAGAATTTGAAAGAAGATGGCATTCAGAGTACTACCGTGTCCTTGATATTCCTGGCTGTTGATTCCATCCCAATGTCATCCCATTAACTGGCAAACACTCTGACCTCGGTCCTGGGGCCAGGGAGAGAACACACGATAAGTGGGGGAGAAGAAGAAGGCGTTTCATGAGGACAGCCATTGCTGATGTGCACAGCACCAGCATTCACTTGTTAGCTGTGTTGGCGCCGGGATTATGGAAGCAGTGAACAACAGGAGAGATTGGCTATGCAGACCTGTGCTCAGGAACCCTGTACTCACTATGCAATTGTGGGGTAAATCTAGAATTATTCCAAAATAAAAAGTTTCATTATTAAAACAGGTAATTAACAGCTCCTGCCCATTATATTCAGTGGTAAGATCAACAGCCCAAAGACTGGTGTGTGGGTCCCGCCCCTCAACTACCATTGGGTGAGGTTGTGAGTGGGTCCCATCCCTCACCAAACATTGGGTGAGGTTGCAAGTCAGTCCTGCCCCTCCACTACAATTTGGTGAGGTTCAAAGTGGGTCCCACCCCACAACAACCATTGGGTGAGGTTGGAAATTGGTCATGCACCTCAACTACCATTGGGTGAGGTTAGAAGTGGGTCCCGCCCCTCAACAACAATTGGGTGTGTTTGGATGTTGGTCCCTCCTCTCAACAAACATTGGGTGAAAGTGAAAGGAGGACAAGGGAATGAAAACTGGGACTCGGGGGGATGCTGCTTCCTGAGAGACAGCACCCAAGCCCACAAGCCGATGTTTTATTTTGTAGCCGATGCCACGAGGTAAAGTAAGGACTTGGTCAAGATGTCTACAGCGTTCTCAAGGGTTTCCATCCTACTCCATTACATGCACCCGATCAAACCTGGGTTACTTGCAGCCAATCTCACTCAGGCAAGTGGGGCCACGTGTTCAGACCACAGGTTCAAGCTAACAACTCTAGCTGCTGGATAGAATTGCGCTGGGAGGCTTTGCCCACCAAGCTGGGACTTGCACGAGGCCATGAGAAGACTGGGTCCTCTCATTAGACCCAGTCCTGAACCTGTCCAAACGCTGTACCACCCACCACACACACAACACTCTCTAAGCTCATCAAGGTCATTAGAAACAAGGACGCCTGAGAGACACTGCACAGATGGGGCTAAATGCAGTGCGGGGTTCTGGTTAGGTCCTCCTACAGAAAAGGGGTCTGAGTGAAATACTAGGGAAACACCCATGACCCCTTTCTCAGGCTGGTGGTCCCCTGAGACTTGTAACCAGGGGAGCAGCAGGCAGCAGCAGCATGCTCTGCACGAATCTCCTTAACTTGTCTCTCAGGACTCTGCTTTGGCCTCTGTAACTTCTTTCCTGAGGCCACACAGCCCAGCCTGGCTCCCTCCTGTCCCTGTGACTTCCTTTCCTGAGGCCACACAGCCCAGTGTGGCTCACTCCTCTTTCGGCATCCTTGCCTCTTCTATCTTAAGCCCTTCCTTTGTTTCACCATCCCAGCTTTCATGCACGTACTCTCAAAATCACACAGACTCACATCGTGAAATCTTCCCTACAGGAAGTCAAGAGCCCCCACGTCCTGGACTGTGCCGGGACAGACCCTCCTCTGTCCCAGGCCCAGTTCCCTTCTACCCACTCTGTGAAACTTTAAATGTTTCACACTTCGGAAGCTAAGTTGGTAGATTGCTCCGTATCTCACCAATGCCATTATTCCGTCTTGAGAACAAGTCCGTGCAGGTGAAGTGTTGGGTCTCGTTTCGGGAGGCGGTGATACAGGCAGGCTCCCAAAGTGAGGTCAGTGTGGTCAGTATCATGCAAGCAAATAATCAGGTATTTCATAAGGGTTATGTCTATGAAAACATAAGAAAAACAAAGGTGAATGATCAGAGCAAATTAGGAACCAGTGTTGGCATCTGTCAGGCTGTCCATTGAGAGGTTTTAGGTGTAAGGCTCGGTGATTTTACTGGGATGAAGGCAGGCAGAGACGACCTGGTAGATGACACTGATGTGACCTGTGAATGTCACGGGTAAGGTCACCAGGTTCTCAGGCGCATTCCCAGGTGGCGTGTTTCCACGTGAACAGTTGTGATTTCTCTGAAGTTGATGTCATGTCTTCTCAGAAAACAAGTGTTAGTTCTTAACAATTCCCAGACAGAGAACGGGAGGAAACTGAACCATTAAGCCAGAGGATTGTAGCCAAATATTTAAGAAATTCTTTTGGTAACTTGAAACTTTAGAGTCTTGCGAAGGTAAAAGATGACATTTTTTATAATCTAGATAGTTTGACTTCACATAAAATACTTAATCTTTACAGAGAAGCTACAAGATAAATATGGACCAGTTATGTCTTGTACTTTATTTTTAAATGTTTCTTAAAAAATTGTGAACATATTTGCCAATTAAATTTTCTAGATTTCTAGAAGTGATAAAATGTATTCATAAAGTTGCCAATCTCAAGAATACTAATTGCTTACTTTTTAGTTGTCACTGGAAATTAAGGTTTTTAAGGGTTAAGCATTCTAATTAAGATAGAACAAACTTGTACTTTTTTAAAAGAGAAGGTATAAGGTGTGCAGATACATATTTTGAGGAATTTGAATGGAAATAATTCTCTAAAGTTGTTTATTTCCAAATAAGCTAAGAAAAGGTAAACTAAAATGGACTAGGAAAATTTTAGGTTTGTGAAGAGAAATCTTAATAAAATTTTACACACGGTTAAGCTTATTAAGATTGAAATAAATATGAGAAAATCAATGTAAATATCAAAAGTAAGCAGATGCAGAATTAGTTTGGTTTTTGTATTTTTAGTCTGTTGAAAAGACAGTTTTCTTTGTGCTTATTGTTTCACTCTTGATAAGATTTTATGAAAAGTTTTCTACCTAGAAAGCAAAGATTTTATGTTTTATTAGAACTGCTTTCCGTATTGTCTTTATCAGGTTTTGAATACTTAGGAAAACAATCTTCCCTGTCTAACCTGTATTTGTGTTTGATTCCTTTCACTATTATCTTGAATAAATGATCAATTTCATATGGTTTCCTGGTGATATATTACCTGTATGTCTGACAAACTTCCAAAGGCTTAACATTTAAAAAAAAAACCAACACCTTTTTTCCACCTGGAAATGACTTTGGTTATTCCAACGGGCCCCTGAGATCCCTAGGAGATTTAGGGATCTGTCCTTATAGATAGATAAGTTTTAAACTTATTAGGCCTATTTGGTTTGATACAATTACAGGTATGATAAAATTACATATATATATTCTTATCAGTAAAATGGGTGTTCTAGAGATTACATAAAAATCTCCAAGAGTTGATACCTTAAAAGATTATGTTACAGAAAATCAAATTTCCCTGTCAATTGTATTATAATCAGATCTATAAACATGTCATTCGTAGACAGTCATTATTTTAATCTGATGCATTTGCAAATATATTTCACCTTCAAAAAGATCCATGGAGAAGACTAATTATGTGTACTGCCAGTTTCTGCTCATACATTTTCAGGTCATACTTTGGATGAGGATTCAGAAAATTCCAAGAAATAACTGGATTCATGAAATATTAAGAATAAGTAAGGATTGATTGCATGGAAATATGGCTGATTTTTACATCTTGTTTTGTTTCCCAGATATAAGGAAACTTGGTAAATGTTAGAGAAATTTGGTAAGTGTAAGTAATATTGAAACATTTATTTATTATTCTCCCTGCACGATCCCTCCAGACTAATGTGCAGACTAATGACATTACATGGCAAAGCTCACCAGTGAGTAGCATGTACTTGGACATTACATGTCAAAGCACATCAGTGAGTAGCATGTACTTGGATGTTACATGTCAAAGCTCACCAGTGAGTAGCAATAGTGCACAGCCATGTGCCACACAACATGGCTTCAGTCGACGACGGACCTTACGCTGTCCAGGTGGCCCCATGGGCTCTCATGGGCCCGAACAATTCCTTGGAGCTGGGGACACGGTCCCACAGAGCCCCGAACGGCATCACTGTGCGTGTGGCGGTGCTCTGGTTCCGTGCTTCAGTCTGACGTGCGCGGCACACCCTGTCCTCTGGCTGCGGCCCTAAGTCACAGTGTGCACAGCGCCCTGTCCTCTGTCTCTGGCCCTAAGTCACGGTGTGCACAGCGCCCTGTCCTCTGGCTCCGGCCCTAAGTCACGGTGTGCACAGCGCCCTGTCCTCTGGCTGCGGCCCTAAGTCACGGTGTGCACAGCGCCCTGTCCTCTGGCTGCGGCCCTAAGTCACGGTGTGCACAGCGCCCTGTCCTCTGGCTGCGGCCCTAAGTCACAGTGTGCACAGCGCCCTGTCCTCTGTCTCTGGCCCTAAGTCACAGTGTGCACAGCGCTCTGTCCTCTGGCTGCGGCCCTAAGTCACGGTGTGCACAGCGCCCTGTCCTCTGGCTGCGGCCCTAAGTCACAGTGTGCACAGCGCCCTGTCCTCTGGCTGCGGCCCTAAGTCACAGTGTGCACAGCGCCCTGTCCTCTGGCTGCGGCCCTAAGTCACAGTGTGCACAGCGCCCTCTGTCTCCGGCCCTAAGTCACGGTGTGCACAGCGCCCTGTCCTCTGGCTGCGGCCCTAAGTCACAGTGTGCACAGCGCCCTGTCCTCTGGCTGCGGCCCTAAGTCACGGTGTGCACAGCGCCCTGTCCTCTGGCTGCGGCCCTAAGTCACAGTGTGCACAGCGCCCTGTCCTCTGTCTCCGGCCCTAAGTCACAGTGTGCACAGCGCCCTGTCCTCTGGCTGCGGCCCTAAGTCACAGTGTGCACAGCGCCCTGTCCTCTGGCTGCGGCCCTAAGTCACGGTGTGCACAGCGCCCTGTCCTCTGGCTGCGGCCCTAAGTCACGGTGTGCACAGCGCCCTGTCCTCTGGCTGCGGCCCTAAGTCACGGTGTGCACAGCGCCCTGTCCTCTGGCTGCGGCCCTAAGTCACGGTGTGCACAGCGCCCTGTCCTCTGGCTCCGGCCCTAAGTCACAGTGTGCACAGCGCCCTGTCCTCTGGCTCCGGCCCTAAGTCACAGTGTGCACAGCGCCCTGTCCTCTGGCTGCGGCCCTAAGTCACGGTGTGCACAGCGCCCTGTCCTCTGGCTCCGGCCCTAAGTCACGGTGTGCACAGCGCCCTGTCCTCTGGCTCCGGCCCTAAGTCACGGTGTGCGCAGCGCCCTGTCCTCCCTCCGCGCCCCGTTCCTCGCTGACACCCAGAGCCGCCTCAGGCCCGCAGCTCCGTGTCCGGCCAGTGCCCTGTGCCAGCGTCCACTTTGCCACGTGTTCTCACTCACAGTTCCCGTGTGCGGACACACAGACATGTGGCCTTTGTGCAGTGGCTCGCAGGGAGGGGCCGGGAGCGTGGCTCTGCCTACGTGCAGAGGGCTTAGTGCCCGGGGGTGGGGGTGCCCTGCTGCCCCAGGACAGATAAGATCCCCGTGACTCACAGTGACTCACCGTCGGAGCAGGCCCCGCGGGCCCGCGCTGTGACCTGCAGGGCCAGGCCCCGCTGAGCCCTCCTGTGGGCCGCGTCCTGCTCCTTCGTCCGCTGAAGGCCGAGCGCTCTCCGGAGGCTGGTGTCCCGATGGGCGTTAGGAGGGGCCCTTGGAGGGCCCTGAGCGGCCAGCTCACCCCCTGCAGGACAGGCCCCGCGTGTCGCCGGTCACACTCTGTCCACGGCGCCCCCTTTGGCACAGAGAGGCCTGGCCCAGCCACGGAGACGGGGACGCACAGACAGAGGTCACGCCGGGCTCCTAACGGATAGTATCTTCCCACACGCGAGATCAGCGTGCTCGTCCCATAACTTCCCCGAAACCCGTTTTTACGGCTCTGTTGCTTCACAGGAACTCAGTGTGCAGCACACTCCCAGCGGCCCTTTGATGTTTGTGCTGCTGCTCCCCATCAGTGAGGCCCCCGGCACTCCGTGTCCTGCGGGAGGAGTGAGTGCCAGAGCCGGGGGGCGAAGAGGAGCAAGTGCCAGAGCCGGAGGGGGGAGAGGAGCGAGTGCCAGCTCCCCATCAGTGAGTGTTCCCCCCCGCCCCCCCATCACTCCGTGTCCTGCGGGAGGAGCGAGTGCCAGAGCCGGAGGGGGGAGGGGGGCGCTCAGGTGGGCCGTCTCCCAGGACGGAGGGCGGCCCGTGTCACTGCTCCCGTCTGGGCTGTGCCTGAGCTCACCCCACAGGCTCCGGCGTCCCAGAGCCGGGTCCTCGCTCCTCCTGTGGGGACCCTGCTGCTGCTCCCCGGCTGTGACCCCGCTGGATAGGACCCCCCACCCCCGCTGTGGGGCCCGCCCGGCACCTGGCAGAGGCCACGGGGAGCGAGCAGAACCCTGACACGCACACGTTCCCAGCGAGCCCACCACAGCCTCCTGAGGCTGCGAGTGTTCAGACCCGCACGTCCTGTCCTGTCCTGTCCTGTCCTGTCCTGTCGGCGGGAGTCGGTCACCCAGAACCCAAGAGACAGGCGCTCCTCCCGCCGAGGGCCCGGGAGGCTGGGGAGGGAAGGGTGCGGGGGGGGGGGGGGGGAGCCACATACACACACACACACACACACACACACACACACACACACACACATACACACACACACACACACACACACACACACACACACCCCAGGAAGGAGATGACCGACCTCCGACCCCCGAGGGGAGCGGGAGGAGCAGCAGATGCCTCCCTCCGGGACTCACCGCCCAGCTCTCCGCTCCCTGACAGAGACGTTGCTGGAGCTTCTCACTTAGCAATCCAGGAGACCGAGACACGTGACGGTTAGAGAAAGCTCCCCTAGACCCGCAGTCGGCAAACTCCTCAGTCCACAGAGCCAAGCATCAACAGGACAACTGACATTTCGTCTGAGAGCCACATATATTTGGTTTACCTTTAAATATTATTCAGTATATATATATATTATTTTTTTTTAAGGAGGCCCCACAAGCCTCGGGCAGGAAAGAGCTGAGCCCACAGAGCCCCAAGTGCGGAGGGCCAGGTGGTCCTTACACGAGTTCCTGTGTGTCCCATGTCCCCTCCAGCACAGACTCCCCCTGCGTGTGTGTCACATGGGGATGCTGCGGGAGCTGCAGGCACCTGTGGGACTGGCCCTGCTCTCTCAGCTCCGGGCACAACGAGAAGCAGGACTTCTGAGTGCCTTGGGGCAGATTGGGGTTGGCACAGGAGTTAGGGATGACCTGGGCCTGCGGGAGGACCATCCCCGAAGCTCAGACCCCTCCTGGCTCCTGCCCACAGCCTGTCCTGGCTCTGTTCTTCCCCGGCCTCCTCTCTCAGGGCCGTTGCTTCTCTGTTACTCCTTTCCTCTCTCTCGCTCCTCTCTCCACACCAGCGCCCGCACACAGCACAGGGCGGCCTTCCTCTCCGCTCAGGGCCAGCAGCCGGCCTTGCCCGTACGTCTGTGCGCTGGTTCAGTCTCCAGAGGAGGAACCCGATGGGCTGAGCGTCCTCCTCCCCAGCAGAGCGTGTGTGTGGCTGCAGGTGTGACCGCTGCCCAGGCACCCCCACAGGCCCGTTTCACCTCCAAGCGGGAAGGGCCGGGTGCTGAGCGGCAGGTAGAGGGAAAGCAGCACAGCATCTCCACCTCACACCGCAGCCCACCACCCTGTGTGTGTGTGTGTGTGGGGGGGGGGGGGCAGGGAGCTGTGCACAGCCTGCTGACAAGGGGGAAACAATGAGGAGAAGATAAAAACCGGCAAAAGCTGTGTCTGCAGTGACAGTGGCACAGGGAACATCGGATGATTTTTAACCTGTAACTGGAAAAACGAGTTCTGGGTGAGTGTTTTCTCTGATTTCCAAAATTCCTGGAAAGCAAAAGCAGCAGGGACTCACACACAGGCCCAGGGAATCAGAGCTGCCTCCTCTGGCACGCCCCACCCCCCCCACCCCGCACCTACAGAAAGGCTGTGGGGGGGTGAGTGAGCCCAGAGGCTGGGAGGCCCAAACAGGAAGCCTGCCTGTCGCCTGGGGCATCGGAGAGTCAGGCCCGGAGCAGTGGCTCTGGGCAGGACCTCAGGCTCTGCTGGCCCTCCCTCCAGCAGCCCTTCCCGGCTCCGCCCGCAGAGACCCCCCTCCATCTGCTCAAAAGGAGAAGCACAAGAGGCAGGTCCTCACTGGGAGGCCCGGACGAAGACAGTCACCTGAGCTTCGCTTTGGAAAAGCCTTTCCAGAAGCTTCCTTCAGCAACTCCCACGTGAGTACTCAGCCCATGGGCGATGAACGGCCTTTACTTTTGGGGGAAGCAGGGTTGTCCCTGAGAGGGAAGAGGGTGCAGGGGGACCACGTCTGCACCCCAAAATGAAAACGGACTCTTTCCTAGAAACAGTGAATGTGTGTTCACCGCGCAGTGTTCTCAGCACTTTGACTTCCGTTCCTAAGCCAGTATATGCACATGCTGTCAGAAATTACAGATCATTTGTAAGAAGTTGGTCAGATGGAGTCTCTTTTTTTTTTTTTTTTTTTTTTTTTTTGTAATTTTAAGCTTGCAGTGGCAATTCTTTACTAATTATGTCTCTGTAGTTGGGATTTTCTGAGTATTTGGTTTACCTTTAAATATTATTCAGTAAATATTTGTAAAGAAATATAATAAAGACTATCGGAGAGCCTTATGCTGAAAGAAACTTCTTTCATTGCCATTAATGGTATTTTAATTGATATAAAAACATTAGAATCCTTGTACTTTAAATCCTTTTATACTAACATTAACGAATCTCTTTATGAAAAAAATTTTCAAGCTTCCAAAGACCAAAACTCATCTTCTAAGATACTTCAATAAGAAGATAGGTAATTAAGTCTATACATATAGGAATTGTGTAAATTAAAGTAAGAGCTACATATCTATACTATACTGTCATGTGCTTGGTGGTTATGAAATTTTCTTCTAGTAGCAAAGGAAAGCTCATAGCTCTAGACATTTTGGCTCTGTGAATAGAGTGTGGGCCTGTAGGCTGAAGGGTCCCGGGTTCGATTCCAGTCAAGGGCATGGACCTTGATTTCGGGCACATCCCCATTAGGAGGTTTGCATGAGGCAGCTGATCAATGTTTTTCTCTCATTGATGTTCCTATCTCTACTGTTCTCCCTTCCTCTCTCTCAAAAAAAAAAAAAAAAAAAATCAATAAAATATCTTTCGAAAAGGAAAGCACATACTAAAGCAGCCCATGACCACAGAACTACGTCCAAAATCATTACATTCAATTACAAATTCGTTTGTAAGAGAGGATTACCAAAACATGAAGGCCGAAAGCAGCTGCACAAACATAAAAAGATAAGCACCGGCCACACTGACTCAGAGCTCAGGGAACTTGTCACAAATGACTGTGTAACATAGGATAACACAGACCCGAAGGGCAAACCCACGCAGGAAACATACAACCCAGAGCCACACTTCATGTGGAAAAGCTTACTATTTACATCAGCGGGCTCTCGCTGCATCAAATTCGAATTATTGCCAACCTTTCTAACCTGACGAAACTCTTTCCAAAAACATTCTAGGTTCCTTTTAAATTCATCCAAGACATGTTATCTATATTCCATGGAGTCCTGACACTAAAGGCAGAATGGTATCTTTGAAAATGTATTGGAGTATGAAAATTTAACGGGGGACCTATTGGCTGATAAAATGATGTGGAAATATTCAAAGGGGCCTACAGAGTATAGACATTAGAAATGCAAACACAGACAGTTAATGTTATCACTGTAAGAAGAAAGCTTCAAATACTGAACGTAAGGGAAGCATTTATCTCCTTTCGGTGACCGCAGAATCTTGTTGTAGGACTTTATGTTGTGTATACCTCTACCTGGTTCCTCTCTCTGCAAGGGAGACTGGGTTGGGCCTTTTTATTTTATTTTATTATTTTTTTTAAGATGCAGCCAGATATCTTGAAGGATTTGTTTTACTCCCAATGACTAGATCAAAGCTCCGTGGGTCATGTGACTCTTGTTGGAGTTCACATTGGCAAATATGTTCTCCCATGCAGGGGGCTTTCTTGCAGTTTTGATGATGGTTTCTCTTGCTGTGCAGAAGCTTTTTATTTCGATGCAGTCCCATTTGTTTGTCTTCTCCTTAGTCTCCATTGCCCTAGGAGCTGTGTCAGTAACGATATTGCTATGGCACATGTTTGCTATTTTGCTGCCTATGGAGTCTTCTAAGATTTTTATGGTTTCCCATCTTACATTTGAGTTCTTTATCCATTTTGAGTTTGTCTTTGTGTATGGTGTAAGTTGGTGTTCCGGTTTCATATTTTTGTAAGTATCTGTCCAACTTTCCCAACACCATTTATTGAAGAGACTGTCTTGACTCCATTGTAAGCTCTTGCCTCCTTTGTCAAACATTAATTGGGCATAATGGCTTGGGTCGATCTCTGGGTTCTCTGTTCTGTCCATTGGTCTATATGTCTGTTCTTGTGCCGGTACCAGAGATCGGTTTTGAGAACAGTGGCTTTGTAGTACAGCTTGATATCTGGTATTGTGATCCCTCCAACATTGATCTTTTTCAATATTGCTGCAGCTATT
This sequence comes from Nyctalus aviator, assembly GCA_036971965.1. Taxonomy (NCBI): domain Eukaryota; kingdom Metazoa; phylum Chordata; class Mammalia; order Chiroptera; family Vespertilionidae; genus Nyctalus; species Nyctalus aviator. Next base: position 1,142,000 of record CM072928.1, on the reverse strand, counting down.
CCGGATCTTTTTCCAGATGAATTTTTCCAGATGAATTTTTTGAGAGTTTGTACTAGGTCTGTGAAATATGCCATTGGTATTTTAATGGGAATTGCATTGAATCTGTGGATTGCTTTTGGTAGTATGGACATTTTAATGATATTGATTCTACCAATCCATGACCATGGTATGTTCTTCCATTTGTTTATGTCTTCCTCTTTCTCTTTTTCAGCATCCTGTAATTTTGAGTAGAGGTCCTTTACCTCCTTGGTTAAATTTATTCCTAGGTACCTTAATGTTTTTGTTGCAATGGGAAATGGGATTGTTTTTTGTTTTGTTTTTTTAGTTTCTCTGTATCTATTTCTTCTTGGGTGAGCTTTGGTAGTTTGTGTCTTTCAAGAATTTGGTCTATTTCATTTTGTCCAATTTGTTGGTATAAAGTTCTTAGTAATATTTTATTTTTCTAGAATCCTAGAAACTGCTGTTTCTTAACGTTAGTGATGAGTGCCCCTTCTCGTCTTTCCCGATGGTCTGCATTGAGGTTAATCAATTTCATGCATTTTGTAAAAGACTGTCTTTGCTTTCATTTACTTTTTTCTGTTGCTTTTACATTTTTATATTATTGACATAATATAATATCATTTTCTTGCTATAAATTTCTCTCTAAATATTACTTCAACTGTGATATGATATGCTGTGTTTTTATTTGTATTCAGTTCAAACATCCTGTAATTTACTTAATGATTTTATCAGGAATCCATGAAGAGTGTTATTTGGGAATTTTTCAAATACCTTTCTTATGCATGTTTATACAATGAAACCTTAAATTCACCATTTCAACAACAAAATTATTTTATCTCAGATTAGCCATTCATTCGTTTCTTTATGTGTTTCTGGCATCAGTGGCTGTTTGGGCACCAATGCCTCCCTGTCTTCTATTTCAGATCACAATCTCTAAAGCTTAACACCAGCTGTCTCTTGCTCAACAGGCATTTCCAAAACTATGAGCGTTCAGCGTTATTTACCCAGAGTCCCAAGAGTTTATGACAACGTGGAGATTGTCCTTCCTGATGTCATCTCTTATCACAACTCCTCATCCTCTGCTCCTCCCCTGCTCCTGGCCGCTTCCAGCCTGAGGGCTGGGAAGTGTTTTGGCCGGCAAGACCCGGTCAAGGCAGGACTCCAGATGGCCAGCAAGGCCCTGTCGAGGCAGGACTCCAGGCCAGGGAAGGAATGAACAACCAGACACACAATAAAGAATGTAGCATAACTTTTAGTCATAACATAGTTCTGTTGCAAGGCTCAACCCCCAGGCAGGCATGTCCTGTTTCCAGTAGCCGCAAGGCAGGACAAACAGACCAAACCAGGTCAAACAGAGACTGCGTAAGCTGAAAACTTCCAGCCAATCACAATCTGCCAGGCATCCCTAAGACGGGGATAAAAGCAGCGAGCGTGCTTAGAGTGGGCTGGGGCTCTCATTGCTCGCTGCTGTGTCAGTTGAGACGGGAGCCCGGACTCGAGTTCGTAATAAAGGCCCCCTAAATTCCAATGTGGCTGACTGGTGGTCGTCATTTGCGGATCGCCCATAACAGGAAGGGCCATTGGAAGCCCTTTTACAACTTCCCCCTTTAGTGGAGGAGGACCGGTCAGGTGCTTTCTGCTCAATTACTTACACCATTGGAGCCAAACAGATGATCCCAATGATAAATATCACAACCGATACTGAGCATGAGAGTTGGTTTCGGGATGATGTGAGAGCGTGTGCATCCTGCGCCTTCTCTGAGCTCCGCGGTTCTCTCAGCGGGAGCCATGAGGAAGCAGGTGCACAATGAGGGGGTCGCTAGGGCGCCTCAGCCCGGTGCGAGGCGGGTTCGAACGGATTGTGAGAACAGCAATCCCCCTTAAAGACACCCAGGCCCCCCTTCCCCTGCCGGTTTACCCCGGGTTCTGACTCCTCTCCCTGTGTGTGCTTCTCCCTTAAGGAGTGGCCGAGGCCTGTGCTACTGAGGGGCGATGTTTAATCAGGAGATGTCAGGTTAGTCTTGTTCCCATGGCAGAGAGATCTCTGTATGTGGCCGACTCTGGGCGGAACGCCTTCAGACCCTGTGAAGTCCCCACTCGTTCATTTTATTACTTTTTAAAATATATTTTATTGATTTTACAGAGAGGAATTGAGAGGGATAGAGAGTTAGAAATGTTGATGAGAGAGAAACATCGACCAGCTGCCTCTTGCACACCACCTACTGGGAATGTGCCCGCAACCAAGGTACATGCTCTTGACCAAAATCGAACCCAGGACCTTTCAGTCCGCAGGCCGACTCTATCCACTGAGCCAAACCGGTCTCGGCGCCACTCGTTCATTTTAGCCCTTAAACAAGGTAAAAGGCTCCGGAGGCACCAGGTTTGCATGTGACCATGATGCCAACATCACTGCCTGCCACCACTTCCTGCTTTCTATTATCGTCCCTCAGTGGAGGCCAGAGTGATGCAGTGACAGCTGCCCTCCGCAGGCACCTAGGGACCCGCTGAGCAGGTCTGAGCCACGGGACGTCCAGGGAGGGCCTTCCGAGCCGGAAAACGCCTCTGCCCGTTGTGTTGGCACTTCCGAGGGATCCATGGCTTCCCCCGCCTCCCGGAAGCGGGGTGTCACCATGAAAGGCGGGGCTGAGACTCGATTGAATGTCTAAGAGAAGAGTGAGGATAAAAAGCAGTGTCTATCGCTTGTCCCGGAGATAAAGATTCCCAAGGCAGATACGTGGACTGGGGAAGGAAGGGGGTTAGGTGCAGAGATAAGCTGTCCTATAGATAAAAATGAAATAAGAGCTTGAAGATTTTTCTGAGGAGCTAAGCCAAGAAAGAAAGGGAATTATTTTAAGATCTCTTTTAATCCTATCTTTACACTTGAATAAGCAGATTCCATTTTTAATATTTGCAAAGCTGAGCATTAACTCTATGCTTTTTTATGATTTAGACCCTTTGCAGGAAACAACGTACAATGTGATAAATTTACAAATTAACCTACTTCTTCGCATTTGAAGCAGCTCCCAAAATATAAAACCTCTGGTCTTCCTTCTCAGAAAACTGCAGTTCAAGGGATGAGGCAGGCGTTTAACCAGAAACATTATCTGATTTCTGAGTGTGTGATTATGGGTCAGGTGGAGTTTAGACAGCAAAGGGGGGAAAAGGCAACTTGGACAAACTGGTCTTTCTAAAAATATAAAGTAATGAGCATTCCATGGGAGGGACGGAGAGGAAAGTATAACTATTTATTGGATGCGGTGATTGGGAAAGGAAGTGGCAGCAATAGCCTTAGGTCCTCTGGGTAACGAGGGAAAGTGGCCGGAGATCCACATGGAATGGCCCTTGGAGGGCTGTGACTCAGCCACCTCCCTCCCCCTCCCCCATTCCTTTAGGGGTAGCTCAGAGTAGGGGGAGTCAGGGTGCCATCCGAACACATGTGCGTGGTCACCAGCAGCCGCCGTTCAGACCAGGGTACCTTCCAGCGGACCATCAGCCTCCCCGAATTTCCCAGCAGGACCTGGGCCACCACAAATGGCTCTCGCCGGGGGAGGACAGAGTGATTGTTCATCTCGGCTCACCATGCTTAGGACACTCTGGCTAATATCTGGAACGATGAACAAGATGACTGAGACAACACTTTTGAAAGTTGAAAAAAGACAAAAATGCACCCGTTATCCACTGACATCGTGCACCTTCCCTCATTGCCATGTGTTTTTCTGCACGAACACCAGGCTTGCTCAGTGCAGCTCTGCCTGCTGTGTGGCTCCCGCATATTATCGTCATGCGTCATCGCCAGGAGTATAACACATACCCTGTCTCAGGGGCAAGAAACGATTCCTACAGATGCCACAACTGTCCCCAGTTAACAGCCAGAAAGCGCCACACCGACGTCAGGCGCCGTCTCTCTCCTCCTGTACCCACTCCTCTCATTCTGTGCTGCATGCTGTCTTTCCCTACAGCTGAGGTGATGTGAGCATGCTCATTTGCTCCATCTCAGCTATTTTTAAGCCCTAAATTATGCTGAAAGAACCAATAGTGGGGTTTGGCCCTCTGTGGATGTCCGCACCACACCCCGCTCTACAGACCAGCAACTGGCCTGTCTCTGCACAGGTCTTCACCCTGCCCCACCAGGAAGCCCACCGTGGCATTCTGACAGGTGTGAGGTGATGCCCCGTTGTGATTTTAGTTTGCATCTCTCGGATGATTAGTGATGTTGAGCATCTTGTCCTACGTCTGTTGGCCATTTGGAGGTCCGCTTTGAAGAAGTGTCTGTTCAGGTCCTTTGCCCATTTTTTAAATTGAATTGTGTAGAGGCTGTTTTTAATTTTAGTGCCATCCTATATAATTAAGAGATGATATGCAAATTGATCATCATGCCCTCGCACAAGATAGCCACCCCCATGTAGTCACAAGATGGCCGCCACAAGGTAGCTGGCAGGGGAGGGCAGTTTACCAGGTCCCAGCCCGTGTTACAGACATGGCTCACTAGGCCCCGGCCCGTGTTACAGGTGTGGCTCACCGGGTCCCAGCTCGTGTCATAGACGTGTCTCACCATGTCCCAGCCTGTGTTACAGACGTGGCTCACCAGGCCCGGGTGTGTTACAGACGTGGCCACAATGAGGAAGGAACCCCTCCTCTGGGCTTCCCTGTGTCTGCTGCTCAGCGGTGCCTTCCGCCCCCTGGATGCTGCTCCTGAGACGGAGGACGAGGTGCACAAGGGCGGCACAGGTAACCTGCACAGCCCCCACCCCCACCCCAACCCCTCCCCCACTCCCAGCTCCCAGCTGTCATCAGACCGAGCCATGAAGCTCCCTTTGAGCAGGAACTTGGTGGGTGTTTGTTTCTTTGTTTTGCTCTTAAAACTTTTGAAAAATATATATTTTTATTGATTTCAGGAGAAGGGAGAGAGGGGGAGGGAGTTCGGCTGGCCACCTCCCGCATGCCCCCAGCTGGGAACCGAGCAGGACATATGGCCCGCTGTGTGACTTTCCAGTTCCCACTCTTTGGTGTCTGATTAATCTTTTAATTAAGCCCGCTCCCAAATCCGAACCAGTTCCGTTCGGGAGGTGCCATTTATCACTTCGGGCCGGAGCCATTTTCCAGAATCACACTGTTTAATTAGAGTGATGGCCTGTCAGGTTTTAGAAAAACTTGCTGCTCTCCCAAGTCATTCGTCAACTATTTCCCATCAGCCCAAGCTGCCGGGAGGACAAAATAGAAAACTTCTCAGAAACTCAGAGATGATAAGATCAGCACTGCGATGAGGAGCGCCAGGAGCGGCCCTTGGCGGGAGGGGGGATGGGCAGGCGTGCGAGGAGCGGGGAGGTCACCATCAGCGGGTGGAGGGCCGGGCAGGCCTGCTTGCCCGTGGGCTGGCCGCACCGCTGTGCAGACTGGCCTGCGCTCTGCCAGCTCCCGCCCCGCCCATCGCCGTGACGTGAACCCCCGGCCAGGCCTTTGTCTCCGCCGCAAAGGCCCGCTGGGCCGAAGAGATGTGTCCACGTGGCTCCCCCGTGAGGAAGGCCAGCAGCCGGGGACATCCTCCCCAGAGGTTATCCCAGGTCCTCCCTCCAACACCGTGGACCCTCACAGGGTGAGGCGGAGAACAGGAATCGGGACACGACGGCTGCGGCACATGGTCTGGCTGCTCCCATTCGACCCACGGCCTGGCCCTGGTGCCTTCCGGCTTCACGGCTTAGTTGGGCCTTGTCGGCACCCACCCTTCCTCAGGCCTCACCTCCACGTCTCAGGAGAGCCTTCCGGCCCTGCAGACAAGCTCAAGTAGCTCGCGCACATTTGCTCAGCACCCCAACTTCCTATTTCTCTGAGTCCCCCACAGGAAAGAGGGGGCTGCTCACCCCGTACACCGACTCCCACATGCCTGCTGAGCCAGCACATGTCTGACACTTTCTCAACACGAGATGGTTGACTTTCTTTTCTTTTTTTTTTAAATATATATATATATATATATATATATATATATATTATTGATTTTTTACAGAGAGGAAGAGAGAGGGATAGAGAGTTAGAAACATCAATGAGAGAGAATCATCTATCAGCTGCCTCTTGCACACCCCCTATTGGAGATGTGCCCACATCCAAGGTACATGCCCTTGACCAAAATCGAACCCGGGACTTTGCAGTCCACAGGCCGGCGCTCTATCCATTGAGCCAAACCGGTTTCGGCGAGATGGTTGACTTTCAAAGAGGCTGATCCACCCTGGCTGGTATGGCTTAGTGGAGAGAGCGTCAGCCTGTGGACTGAAGGGCCCTCGGTTCGATTCTGGTCAGGGCACAGGCCCGGGGTGCAGGCTCCATCCCCAGGGTGGGGCGTGCAGGAGGCAGCCGATCCATGATTCTCTCTCATCACTGGTGTTTCCATCTCCCCCTCCCTTCCTCTCTGACATCAGAATGAATACAGATGGCTCCGCCCAGTCGGCAAGAAGACAGGGCTGACCCCCATCCCCCTTGAGTGGGTGCCAGGAACCACGTAGCGCCCCCCCCCACACACACACACCCCATGGTCACTGAGGCCACGTGTGGGTCGCAGGTCACTGCGCAAAATCTGGGATTCACAAAGGAAAAATACACCAAGATGGGAATGGCGAGATGAGCAATGAACTAATCATCCATGAGATGTCGTCAGTGAACGTTGGTCCCAGTGCTTTCCTTAGGGAATGGGTGTAAAAATCCCACCCACTCTCCTCGTTGAAAGCTTTCCTTTGGTTTCTATAAAGTGAATTTTAGAGGAAAATGATTGGGTGGCAATGATGTAATGAAGCCTATACGCTTCCCCAAGAGCCAGCTTCTGCCTGTGGGCGGCACGGGCGTCTGCCCACGTCCCTGCCCACCACGGACGGGGACACCGGCCGCAGAGCCACACGGGGGACCATTCCCGTCACCCTCAGCAGTTAACGTCTGCCGTTTCCATCTTGTAAACTGGAACTCGGAGATCACAATGCCTGCCTCACGTTTGCTGTGGTGACTAAATGATAGCATTGCAAACTGCCGGGGGCACAGAATTCCTCTTAAGCATTTAGCTGTTATTCCTAGAACTACAACCAGGCTGGCCTTTCATTTTTGTGGGCACTGCCACCACCTGGTGGCACAACTACCAAATAGCAGGTTGAACTTGAGTAGGTATATCCTCGATGCAGAAAATGTAAAAGAATTGGCATGATAAGGACTATGAAATGTATTACTAGAGTAATTACTAGAGTAAAAGCTAGAGGGATCGCCGATGAGAACCAATCTCATAAGTTGTTGATTTATAAGAATAAGTTTTGTGTGTATATATGGCAACTTAGGTTCTGCCATCTTTTGTAGATAAAGATCTATGTGTTATTATAAACCTGGTACATGGTATCTACCTTATTAAACTTTAAGCCTGAAAGTTTACCATTCTATCATTTCTGTTGGTTCGGTTTTTTTATTGATTTTTTTTACAGAGAGGTAGGGAGAGGGATAGAGTGTTAGAAACATCGCTGAGAGAGTCATCAATCAGCTGCCTCTTGCACGCCCCCTACTGGAGATGTGCCCGCAACCAAGGTACATGCCCTTGGCCGGAATCGAACCCGGGACCTTTCAGTCTGCAGACCGACGCTCTATCCACTGAGCCAAACCGGTTAGGGCTGGTTCGATTTTTTTAATGGGCAAGAATAGTTAATTTGGTTATCAAATTAGTCAAAAGGTTGATGTAGTATTTTGTAAATGATACTCACTTGGGTTTTTAAAAGTTAAAGGCTGCCTTGCTGGTTGAGATAAAATCCCCATGTCCACCCAAGGTGCCGAAGGAATCAACAGCACGACGTCCATTTGCGCCTAGAATGCCACATTTTCCCCACTCCAGGACTGCAAGGCCTGCATGTCTTTATGACTTACATAGAACATTAAAACTAACATTTCAGTTATCTTGTTATGAAGAGTTTTAACATTACTTTACTATGACCAATACTTTACATTAATTCAACCGATTAGTGGGACAAAAGCCTGAAGAGTAGGAGAGAGTTGATAAAATTATCTAATAATCAATATGCTTCCTTTCTCTTTCAAAAATTCAGTTTAAAACTACAGGAAGTCTAAAATTGATTTCCCTTCTATATGATCATACATGAGCAAACTTATCCTTTGAACCATGTTTTAAAATGCCTCATGTAAAAAACATTAAAGTGGCATGGATCCATGCTTCTTTTTTTCAAAGTAAATTATGTGTGGTGCATCACAACGCTTCTTTGAACATGTTTAGTTATCAGTTCTAACTTCACAGAACACTGCTGCCCCTACAGGGCACATTGCTAAGTCATTCTGCACCAATTTCAGTGTTCACTCTGTCTTACTTGTAGATTCTATAAACAGCTGCCACTTACTTAAAAGTTGGCTTCTGCTAATTTTACTAAACTTGGTAAAAATCAAATTTAAAAATGTTTCCTGGGTTTTCTGTATGTGGGCACAGAGGGGGTAAGTGGTAATGGGAAATATATATATATATATTTTTTAAATATATTTTATTGGTTTTTTTTTACAGAGAGGAAGGGAGAGGGATAGAGAGCTAGAAACATCGATGAAAGAGAAACACCGACCAGCTGCCTACTGCACACCCCCTATTGGGGATGTGCCCACAACCAACGTACACGTCCCTGACCAGAATTGAACCTGGGACCTTTCAATCCACAGACTGACGCTCTATCCACTGAGCCAAACCGGTTTCGGCGGAAATATATTTTTTTAAATGACTGAATTTAAAGAGAGGCCTCTACTTCTAATTTAAAGAGAAGGCCAACACATCACCTTACCATTACTGCTCAGTTCCACCAGCCCATTGGAACACATGCGAGCAATGACAAGAGTCTAGAAAAACTATTCTGCATGTTCCTTTAATAGTTGATTATTATTTTTTTGACATTTTTTTTAATATATTGTATTGATTTTGTGCAGAGAGGAAGGGAGAGAGATAAGAGAGCTAGAAACATCGATGAGAGAGAAACATCGACCAGCTGCCTCCTGCACACCCCCTACTGGGGATATGCCCGCAACCAAGGTACATGCCCTTGACCGGAATCAAACCCGGGACCTTTCAGTCCCCAAGCCGACACTCTATCCATTGAGCCAAACCAGTCTCGGCTTTTGACATTTTTTTAATTAAATTATTATCTGTGTACATATTTTAACTCCCCCCCCCCTTCCCATACATACCCTCCCTCCCCAGAGTTTTGTGTCCATTGGTTGTACTTATATGCATGTATACAAGTCCTTCGGTTGATCTCTTATCTCCCCCAGATCTCCCTACTGTCCCTGCTGTAATTTTACAGTCTGCTTGTTGCTTTACTGTCTTTATATCTGACTTTTGGTTTGTCAGTTTATAATGTTCTTTAATACCCTAATAGTTTATTATTAATTACTTAGAATTAATAACTATTAGCTAGCCCTTAATAATGCTTGTCCATCAGTTATGAATTGATCGTGAGCATGGATGAGTATTGCTGGAGTAGCTCATCGGCGTTTCGTAGCTGAGAAGGCCTCGCTCTGACGGCGATGGCGGATGCTGTGGCTCCTCCGAGCGGCCTGTTCGGTGAACTTGTCTGAAGGTCAGGGCCTCTGAGAGGAAGCCGTGGCCGGAGGGCCGGGCGGAGGGTCCTGTGTGACAGCCGTCCCTCTCCCTGCAGGCGCCGTGTTCTCCATGATGGCCCCGGCTCGCCCGTTCTGCGCGTTCCCAGCGGACACCGGGCCCTGCAAGGCCGCGTTCCGCCGGTTCTTCTTCAACATGCAGACCGGCCAGTGCGAGGCCTTCGTGTACGGCGGCTGCTACGGCAACAAGAACAACTTCTTGAGCCTGGAGAAGTGCAAGCAGCGGTGCCTTCCAGGTGTGCCCGGGGGCCCGCCTCCCTCCACCGCTTCCATCCCAGTGGAGATCTGGCCCTTTTAGGAACACATAGTGCCCACCACGGTGTCCTTTCCCGGACCCCCTGCACACCCTCACCTGGCAGCACCCCGCTCGCCACTCTCAGATCAGGCCCTGTGAGCAGAGAAAGCCCGCTCGCTGGCTGACGCGCCTTCAGGCTGAGACAGAAGAAATGACTGGTTTACCTCTGAACTCGGCTGCTCTGAGTTGCAGGACAGACAGGATTAGTCGCGTAGACTCAGACTTTATCAAGAAGGAAAGAGGGACACAGAACAAAGAACAGGTGGAAAGTAGAAAACGAACAGCTACCGACTTAACGGACCCTTAGCGTCCATGACAGTATGATGTGATGGTGCACTCACTCCAGTTACCTGCCATCGGTTAGACTTAACACCGAACAATCCAGAACCAACTACGGAAAAGATATTTATAATAATAAAAATGTAATACGTCAGTTAGACCAGACAGCCAAAGGACCTTCCAGACGTCCTTCCAGATGGAGCCATTGCAGTGGGGGGCCAAGGCAGAGGCGGTGAGAGGCGGTCAGGCAGGCAGGCAGGCGGTAGGGATGGTCAGGCAGGCAGGCAAGTGGTTAGGGGCGATCAGGTAGGCAGGCAAGTAGTTTGGGTTGGGACAATCAGGCAGGCGGGCAGGCCAGGGGTTAGGAGCCAGCAGTCCCAGATTGTGAGAGGAATGTCCAACTGCCTAAAGCCAGCAGCTGGACATCCCCGAGGGGTCCCGGATTGTGGGGGGGTGTAGTCTGGGCTGAGGGGCCTCCCCGCTCCATGTACGGATTTTGTGCACCAGGCCTCTGGTGCTAAAAACAAAGCTGTAAATAGGGAAGGGGTGAGAGAAGGCTGACCACACAAGCACTACCCCTCAACATGATCAGCAAATGTAGACAATAGGACAGTCATTCACAAGAGAAAGAATGTGGGCCAATGAATCAAGACAACACAACAGTCCTCACTGGTTAGGTCCATGCCTCCATCACACAACTTCAGAAGTTTCCAAGAATGCACTGTCAGAAACAGGAGAAGCAGAGAATTCCTCAATTTCGGTTAGCTATTTCCTTTTTTAATATATAGTTGTTTTTTTATTAATTTCAGAGAGAAAGGGAGAGGGAGAGATAGAAACATTAATGATGAGGGAGAAACATTGATCAGCTGCCTCCTGCACACCTCCTACTGGGGATTGAGCCTGCAACCCGGGCATGTGCCCTGACTGGAGTCAAACCCAGGACCTTTCCTTCCGCAGGCTGATGCTTCATTCAGCCAAACCATCCAGGGCTGAAAAAAGTGTTTTTAGTAGAAACAATGAAAAGTTAGAAATAACAGGCATAGTCTGTGGTAGGGAAGGCTTCCCATTGTGTTTGCTCTTGTCCTAATGCGCGTGGTAGTTAGTATCAGATGAATTACAGCTCGGTACATTCGTCTCCCAAAGAGTGGCTTCAATATTGCCCTCACCCTACCTCTCCCTTTGTCTCTGGGTTATCTCAGTGTTGTGTGGGGTTGGCAAATGTTACTCACTGTGACCCTCACTCGATGTATGTCTTTGAGTTGTCAACGATCATTAAGAAGAAGTAGAGATGTCTAACAATACATAATTGCTTCTGTCAACATTATTTAGTGTTTGTATACAGATTGAATAGGGATGCCACTTTATATATCTGAAGACTGTGGGCATGAAATTTTTTAAAGAAAGCTTAGTTGAGACAATTGCCAAAGACGCAGTCCCAAACAAAATTGACAAGTGAGGATTGTGTGGCTTGTGGAAGCCACTGAGCCATGCTAGCTGGGCGACTGAAATTTCTTAGCGAAGCAACATGTAACACTTTTCCCCTAATGAGACCTCACACCTAAAACATATGAACTATTTATAGATTTTCCTAACTGTGGGTACACATGTACACTAATAAAAGTGTAAGACGCTAATTGACTGTAGCTTCACAACACCCACCAGCCAATCAGGAGTGGATATGCAAATTAACCCCCCAAAGATGGTAGGCTAATTTGCATATGCAGGTGCCTAGCGCCCCTGTCACCGTGGCAATGGCCAGGCATTCCGCATGGCCCCAGCTGCTCCAGGCCTCTGGGCAGTGTGCGAGGGCAGAAAGACGGCTCCGGCTGAGCAAAGGCCGTGCTGGCAGCCAGGGAGGCCCATTCTGGCACGAATCTTTGTGCGTCGGGCCTCTAGCAAACTTAATTAAGAAAAATAAAGTAAACCACGTTTTGCCATATTGTGTAGTTCCCCTCTGAGGGTAAAGGAGCCAGGATTTTCTTTTTGTCAAATCATGAGCCAGTTGGCAGCGAAGGCCCCGCTAACGACGGTGGGAAGCAGGATGTGGCGACCATGTGCGGTCAGAGCTGCGCCTGCCCGGGGCCACCTGTCGCAGCAGGTGTCGCAGCCATGGGAGCGCCGTGCCGGGTGACGTTGCCACCTCTGGCCGCGAACTCTCCCTGTTCGCTCCCTAAACGGCTGCACCACACGCCATGCCACGTGTGCCTGTGACTGAATAGGGAGCCGGCTCCAGGGAGCTGCTCTCTGACCTGCGTGTGTCCCATCCCCAGGGTGGCCCAGCTTATGCGCGCTGAAGCCGGAGGTGGGCTTCTGCCGCGCCAGCTTCATCCGCTTCTTCTACAACCCCCGCACCCAGCGCTGCGAGAAGTTCGTGTACGGGGGCTGCAGCGGGAACCCCAACAACTTCCTGACCAAGGCCAAGTGCCAGGACACCTGCGGGGGCCCAGGTGCGTGCCCCTCCCCCTCCCTGCGCTTCCCCTGGCGCTTCTAAAGCGTTCCCTTTATTTCTTTATTGATTAAGGTGTTCCCTGTGTGTCCTTCTCCCCCATTACTCCCCTTTCTCCCCCCACTCACGCCCTCACCCCCTGGTGTCTGTGACCACTGGTTAGGCTCACAGGTGTGCACACAAGTCCTTTGGTTGATCTCTCCCCCTTCCCCCCGCCCTCCCCCGCCTTCCCTTTGGGGTCTGTTCTTGTTCATCAGTCTGTGTTCATTATAATCCACAAACGAGTGAGATGTGTGATATTTTATCTTTCTCCAAATGATTTATTTCACTTAGCACAGTGGTCGGCAAACTCATGAGTCAGCAGAGCCAAATATCAATAGCACAACGACTGACATTTCTTTTGGGAGCCACATTCTTTAAACGTAAACTCTATAGGCAGGCCCATTGCTTTTTAGCTTAATGAGGGTCCTCCTAAGCTGGCCTTTGCTAGAAACTCAAGGGGCCGAAGAGCCGCATGTGGCTGGAGAGCCACGGTTTGCCGACCACTGGCTTAGCAGAGTGCTCTCCAGGTCCATCCTGTTGCAATGGTAAGAACTGTTGCAAATGATAAGGACTCCTTCTTTAAAACACGAGGCATCCTGAGGACCAGCGTGCCCAGCGTGTCTGCTCCCATAGCAATGGGATGCATTGGTCTTCATTGACTCTGATGGGAACGAGCCCGTGAAAGGAACGTGTGAAAGCACAGGCATGTAACCAGCCTGACTCCAGGGAACCTGGCTTCCTTATGTGAACACCACATGTTTACCTCCATTATCCATGTTCTTTCCTGAGGAAACCATATTATCGCTGAGGGGCGAGAGCAGGGCTCCGAACTCCTGCATTCACAACCACTGAGGACGGAGAGCTCTGTGCACCCTCCCACCTTGAGAACCGACCTGTTTATGTGCCCGTGTCATGTATTAAATGTGCCGGTGACATGGATTAAATGTGCCCATGACATGTAAAGGCGGGACAAACAGGAATGACTCCTGTAGACGTCACCTTAGTTTACCTGTGTGCACACACGTGTGTAAAGCCCACTGCACCTGATTTATCAGAGCCTGTGGGTGGGCTTCCTGGCGTTCACGGTTCCTCACACGCCTGCTGGCGTGGAGCCCTGTGGGCATGAGCGGGACTGCGTCTCCATGCTAACCGGCTGCGTTTCTCCCGCAGAGCACGGCTCCCGGCGCAGCGCCTCGGGCCCCAGCACCCCGGCCCCCACCACGCCCCCCCACAGCCCCCCCTGCCCATGAGAGAGCTGAAGCTTGCGGTAAGAACTTTATTTTCTTAATTTCTGCTAGAAAATGTCACGTTAACCACAGAAGCGGGTGCACATAGCACTGCGCTGTAAGCGTTACATCAGCGTGTCAGACCCTCGGCGTCCTGTCACCCCTTTTCCCGGGGAGCGGCGAGCGTGATCCCTTCTGTGTCCGCCAGTCCCTCCGCTCTGCGCTCTGTCCATGCCACCCCGCCCGCTCCCTGCCCCGCCCGGCCTGTCTGTCCAGAAGGCAGCCGATCAACGATTCTTTCTCATCACTGATGTTTCTATCTCTCTCTCCCTCTCCCTTCCTCTCTGGGATCAATACAAAACACATTTAAACTAAGCCCCCTGTTGAAATTTGAATTTGGGACTGACTGTGCAGGACGTGAGGGAAAGCGGAGGAACGGGCTAGGAAAGCCCGGGCTGCTCAACGCTGTGTGGAATTCAGTGCCTGGCCTTTTCCTTCCTGAATTCTGGACAGTCCTTGCAGGAGTGAATTCGGGGAGCAGTGACATAAAATGGGTGCTGATAGGAAAATCCCAGCTTTGCCTTTTCTAGGGACACAGTGGCAGGAGGTTCCTGGTTTTCCCACATCTGAATGCCTTCAGGGGCTCTGCCCGGCCAGTGCCCGTGTGACCACATAGTGCATACAGGCCAGGAAGTCCGGCCTGTTATTCCAGAGTCAGTTCCCTCGCGTGACTGAGGCAGCAGCTGCTGAGACACCCTGAACCCCAGCTCCAAGGGGAGAGGATGTGGGGACCGAAGAGGGAGGGGAGGTGTGACAACGTAACTACTAAAAGACCTCGCTCAGCTATTTCATTCTCTAGTTAGGTTCCAGGCAGCGCCTTGGAGTGGCTCGAAGTGTTGGCTTGGTGGGCAGGAACATGTGGGCGGAGAGGCTAGTTCTGCTATTTGCCAGCTCTCTCTGTGACCTCGAAAAAAATCACACGGCTCAGCCTCAGCTTCCTCTTTTGTAACCGTGGGGAGCAATATCTCTTAAAATTTTCTAAGGTTGTGATGACATACATAAAATCTTTAACCCACTGTTAACACACAGCGTCAAAATTTCAGTTTTCTCTCTTTTTTTAAATATATATATATATATATATATATATTATTGATTTTAGAAAGGAAGGGAGAGGGAAAGAAATAGAAACATCAATGATGAGAGAGAATCATTGATTGGCTGCCTCCTGGTCATGTGCCCTTCAGTCTTCAGGCTGATGCTCTATCCCCTGAGCCAAACCAGCGAGGGCTTGAGGTGTTCTGTGATAACGATGACCCAGTGTCAATGGAGGTTATAGCAGGAAATAAGTAAAATAACCAGAGCTATTATTTATACACATGTTATCAGTGATCATTTTTAATACGACTAAAGCCCATGACCTCTAGCTCCTCTGCTTCTTAAAATCTCCTTCCTTCTGAAAAGCTGATCCAGGAACTAAAGAACATCACCTTCCACCTCTTACTACAGTCTTACAAGGCTTTCAGTGTCGCAGACATGACATGAAGGAAAGATTTTTTCAAAGGCATGGGAAGACAGAATTTTCTTCAAACTAGAGGCCCAGCACACGAAATTCATGCGAGGGGCTCAGCCCCGCCCCTTTGTCTGGAAGGTCATCTGGAAGGATGTCCGGTCTAATTAGCATACCACACTTTTATTAGTATTGATTATTACTTGTTTCCCCGAAAATAAGACATCCTCCAAAAATAAGACCTAGCACAACTTTGGGAGAAAAATTAATATAAGACACTGTCTTATTTTCAGGGAAACAGCGTAGTATGGATTTATTAGTATAGATGGGTTGTACGCACACGTCATCTCACACTGCATGGCCTACGGGGCTCCTCTCCTTGTGGCTGTTTACTGTGGAAGACCTGGTGGAGGTGGCTGGCCTCCAACCACTGGCCAGGCCGCACCCAGACATGCGGTTTCCAGCTGTGTTCATCGCATGCACACATCAGCTAACGCCTAAAGTCCCACGGCACGCTAAAAACTGTGTTTTAGGCCAATTTGCAAAAAAAAAAAAAAAAAGGTATGATTTTCATTGATTTACAAACAATAAGAATAGTAATCACCTACTCTTTTTGCTCCAAAGTGACTCCTCCCCCCCACCCCCAAATTCGATTTTTAAAAAAGTCAGGTATCTGTACTTTTTTATAAGGATTTCTGGCACCAAGAAGTGAGCAACCAGACACACCCTTATCACGGGATGGGACCCCGTTAGATGGCCCATATGTTTATGGTCCAGACGGTGCATTCGCCCGGGAGGCTGCTGTCCTTACCCGCTGTCATTGTCTTATCGGACTGTCTGCGAGAAAAGAGGTCAGAGCCCCTCATGGCAGCCCGGTGTTGCCTGTTTTATAAGCTCTTATGACACAGCATTTAGAAACCACTGGTCCAACACAGAGATCCAACCCAATAAATCATCTACCTCCTTTCTGCCTCTCTGATACGGGCGGCTTTCCGGTCTAGACAAGCTCCCCACAGCCCGTCTCCGTGACCTTTGTTTCCAACGCCCTGGCTTCCTGCCTTCTGCATTTCCCCCTCAGCAAAACCGCCCAGAGCACACAGAACGCTCCCCCAGCACACTCCCCATGCCTGCCCCCCCAACACACACACAAACACAAACACACACGTGCATACATACACGCACACATACACACACATACACACACACCCCGCATGCACACCCACACATACACACGTGCGTGCGCACACCCATACACACACACACACACACACACACACACACACACGGTGTGGGCTCCAGCCCAGGGTGTGCCACTCCAGCCTTCTTAAGGAAGAAAGGCGCACGCTCCCCCCTGGGCAGACCCGCTGCACGGAGCCAGCAACCCCACCCCCTCGGACACGGACCTGCCCGCAGCCCTGAGGGCCCAGAGGGAGCCGGCACCACTCTAACGCCTGCATTCGGTGAAGCAGTTCTCACGTGTATTATTATGTAGTAGATGTGATGATATAATCTGAGCATTTAAGTGCATAGGACCTGAAATAAATAAAAAGCCAGCCCTAGCTGGTTTGGCTCAGTGGACAGAGAGTCAGCCTGCCGACAGAAGGGTCTCGGGTTCAATTCCAGCCGAAGGCCCATGCCCGGGGTTGCCGCCTCCATCCCCAGGAGACAGCCGATCCATGATCCTCTCTCATCATGGATGTTTCTCTCTCTCTACCCTCCCCCCTTCCTCTTCTGAAATCAGTAAACATGTATTTTAAGAAACACAGTCACTGAATGCTCTGATGAACCGTCATGTCATGACACGTCCTCAGAGCTTAGCGTCCCCTCCTGGTGTCTGACTGAGGTGGACAGAGGCCTGTGCTTGGCCGACGAGACCAGGTTCTACTACGACTCGGAGGCGGGCACCTGCCTCACCTTCAGCTACAGCGGCTGCGGGGGCAACGAGAACAACTTCGTCTCCGAGCAGGCCTGCCTCGAGGCCTGCAAGAAATGTAGCCTCCCACCCCCCCTCGCCCCCACTGCCTCCCGCCCCCGGGCCTCAGAGCCCCTCCTGGGCGTCCGAGCGTCTCCCGCCTCTGACAACACCATGAAACCGTCCCACTTCCCAAGAGAAGCGAGGTGTTAGCGTTTAGCTAATTCCCGTCCCCTTTGCCAACACGTGGAGAGAATATTGCCGGGTCTGTGAGCTGCCATTCCTCTCCCTGCATCTTCATAGAAAAATAATTTTTAAAAATAATTTTATTCTCTTAATGCTTACATACTAAAATTTCATTTTAAAAGATTGTAGCAAATATATGTCTGGCTTCTTACAATGCACAAAATTAAACATGACTTCTCTGAATAGGAAAATGATGCATGTTAATAAAATAGCATTAATATGCAAGCAAAAGCATCCATAGCCCGCCAACCATGCACAGCCATCTGTTCACATCTGTAATAACACGGTCACGCATTCCTGTCTGAAAATAAATAGTAAAGAGCAGCAACGCGTTTACCCATTTGGCTAACTCTTATAGATGCCATCCTTAGAACGAGGTTGCTCTGGACAAAGATATACACGAATTAGACTCCTACATGAATCAAACTTTTCTTTTGAGTTGTAAACATTCAAAGATCATTTGATGAAGAGACATAAACCAAAGAATTTACATACTTATAAGCATAGTCCCTGGTCACAAACAATAGTTTTGGGGCGGGAGGTGCTGGGCAGAGGGGGAAAGTGGGAGACAGCTGTAATACTGTCAACAATAAAATAAAATAAATAAAATGAAGTAATTTGAGGGATTTTAGATAAAATAGCACCATAAGCCATTGCGTCATGCATGCATTTGTTTCTTTTCCCTTTGTAGCTTTCTTCACAAGAACACTCGAGTGAAGATTGCCAACCAAAGAAAAGAGAGCATTCCGTGGAAACAGGATATGAAACATACTAGAATGGCTCAGAGGAAGCGTTTCGCTGTGATTTCCACTTCCTTCCCCTGCACTTCTCCTGGGACCTGGGACTGCTCTGAAGGAGGAGGCCGCCAGTCCATGACTCTCCCATCACGGAGGTTTCTATCGCTCTCTCCCTCTCCTCCTCTCTTCCTCTCCAAAATCAATAAAAATAAAAATAAAGATTTAATAAAAAAAATAAAAAAACACCCGGCCTCACTGTCTCTGAACACCCCCACACCCACAGCACTTCACATACTAGCGCGAAGGACAGGGACGGAGTGGGGGAGGAGCCGCCCCCGGAGGGGAAATCAAGGTGACCGTACACACCCGTGGCCGGAATAAAAGGCGCGATGGCCAGAACGCAGCTGGCTGCGGAAGGCGAGGCGATGAAGAACAGCTGCTGCTGGTTATAAGCCTCTAACGCTCACTGGCCTTTCAAGTGCGTTCCTGTAGC
This sequence comes from Nyctalus aviator, assembly GCA_036971965.1. NCBI lineage: Eukaryota > Metazoa > Chordata > Mammalia > Chiroptera > Vespertilionidae > Nyctalus > Nyctalus aviator. The sequence continues at coordinate 1,123,193 of CM072928.1, read as the reverse complement.
GCTTTGCTAAAAAATAAATTAAATCGATGCAAAATATCGGCACCCGGCACCAATATCCAATGAGCCAAACCTGTAAGAAGTGTTCTGAGATGGAATCACCACCGCCAGCCGTGGCCGGGCTGTTCCCCCGAGGGATGTGGTCCTTTCCGTGGCAGCCACTTCCCCTCGGGGCAGGCCTGTGGCCTCTCTGGGGCCTTCCGGAGGGAAGCTGGCACCCCGGCTCCTCTGTAGGTGCTGGGCTGATCCCCAAACTCCAAGGAAGAGACACATCTGCTTCTGCTTTACCCTGACTCAGGGCCCTTAGCGGAAGGTGACCAGACATCCCGCTTTTGCCAGGGCAGTCCCGGTTTTTAACAATTTGTCCCACGTCCCATGGCGTTTTAAAAAAAAGTCCAAAAGATTTAAAAGAATCTTTCCAAAAATCGGGACTTTTTTAAAACGCCGTGGGACACAGGACAAATTGTTAAAAATCGGGACTGTCCGGCCCAAAGTGGGACATCTGGTCACCTTACCTTAGAGCTCATGGAAAGTTCTGAAACACTTTTGGAAGTAATCTCTTTTTACTGTTTATTTATTTATTTATTTTTAAGATATATTTCTACCTATTTCAGAGAGGAAGGGAAAGAGAGAGAGAAACATCCGTGAGGAGGGAGTGTCATCGACCGGCTGCCTCCTGCAGGCCCCACTCCGGGGATGGAGCCCACAGCCCGGGCCTGTGCCCTTGATCAGAAATGGAACATGTAAGCTCCTGGTTCATGGGTCAGTGCTCAACCACTGAGCCACACTGGCTGGGCTCATCTCTTCTAAAATCATTCTTTTTTAAAAAAAATATAATTTATTGATTTTTTTACAGACAGGAAGAGAGAGGATTAGAGTTAGAAACATCGATGATGAGAGAGAAACATCCATCAGCTGCCTCCTGCACACCCCCTACCGGTGATGTGCCCACAACCAAGGTACATGCCCTTGACTGGAATCAAACCCGGGACCTTTTAGTCCGTAGGCCCATGCTCTATCTACTGAGCCAAATCAGTTTTGGCTAAAATCTTTCTTTAAAAAACTGGCAAAATTTAGTGAAGAGAGATGTAGTGCTAGTACCAAAATCTTGCATTTCCATCTACAATTCATTCTCTAATACCCTGTTTCCCCGAAAATAAGACAGTGTCTTATATTAATTTTTTCTCCCTAAGTTGCGCTAGGTCTTATTTTCAGAGTATGTCTTGTTTTCGGGGAAACACGGTAAGTGCTCGGCAAACCCGAAGGAGCCGGAATGAATCCGCTCTCATCAGCATCCCGGACGGTTCCCTCGCCCCGGGGTGACATCACATACACGGGGTGCCCTGGGGCTCCCGCCGCGGGGACCCTGCGGGTGCCCAGAGGGGTGACCCGCCCGCGGAGCGCGCCTCTAGCCGCCGCAGGTGCCGGCAGGGGAAGCACAGGAAGCGGCCGCTTCCTTCCTCTTGGCAAACGTCTGGCACAGAAGGCGAGGCCGTGTGGTTGTCCAGCACGCTGCCTCCTTCCTGTGCACCACCGCCCCTCCCTCCAGAACATCCCACACCCTTTCTAACTCGCGCTGGGGAAATTTCCAGAGCTCCCCAACGGGAACAGCTGGGAGCCACCTCCCCGGCGCATCTGGCCGGGGAGCGGCTCTTCCAGAGCAGAGACGGAGACAGAAACAATGGCCACTTCTACTGGACCAGCCGCCCCGTCCATCGAGACGTTGTGGCGGCTGCAAAGCCGGGTCTGCGCCAGGAACACGTTTATGTAATTCTGCCTGTTCCTTGTGTTGTCTCCTGTACATGCTACACACACTCACACACACACACACACACACACACACACGCACACGCACACGCACATGGAAGCAATGCCCTCTGGTCACTTCATGACGGAGAACGTCTTTGAGATCCCTGCCTCTCCCGCTGTCCCCTCTCCCGGCGGGCGGTGAGTGGTCAGACACACCGAGGGATGGCTGAGGATTGCGGGAGGGAACAAGAGAGCGCCAAACCAACACAGTAACCGAGGAGCGTGGACTGGGGCTCAGAGAGCCTCCTGTCCCCGGGCCCTCCTCGGGGCGAGGAGACGGTGAGGGTCCGTGAGGCCACGCGCGGAGAACGGGCACCGCGCCCGCTGCAGCCTGAGCGGCCCATCGGACAGCAGCCACCGGCCTCACACGTCGCAGAGCAGTTAACGTTTCGAGGTGTTAGAACAGCGTCCCTTGGGGCTGTCACAGTTAATCGGGCAATTAAACGTGGAAGTAGGAACTTCCTGGCAAATTTTGTTCTGCTGAAGTAACAATTTTATAAAAGGAAGGACGAAGAGCATAAAAATGAAGTGGTTTTACCGTTAACAGGATTAACTGAGGAAGATGTAAAAAGTTATATGCATTTAATAATTTGTTGTTGTTTTTTTAAATTTGGTTTTGAGATGGTTGCCTAAGAGATGCCAATAATATTTTTAATGTGGAAACTTTAACACGTGTACAAAGGGTAAACGTCAGTGAATGTTCTTTTGGTTTCTCTAATAAAACTATGTTCCTTTTCCCAACTCATAAATATCTTATGTTGCTTAGAAATTAGATATTAAAAATGGTCATTATTCCTTGTGTCATCTTTCTAAACATTCAGAAACTTACACTATCATTTATACACTGACTGGCCAGATTATTTATATATTTATTAGAGGCCTGGAGCATGAGTTAGTGCATGGGTGGGTCCAGCCAGCCTGGCCATTGGGAGGGGACATGGGCGGTTGGCCAGCCTGCCTGCTGGTCGAACTCCTGGTAGAGGGGACAAATTAGCCTTTTGTTATATAGGATATACACTGAGTGGCCCGATCATTATGCGTTCAGAGAGCACAATAACCTGGGCCCTCGGTGTAATGGATCCTATTGGAGATGTCTGACCCAGCGGAGATCAGAACACAGCGATATCCGAGTAGAAGCACAGCCAGCTAGTGGTGGTGCGGCCGGTGTTGTCTTCCCAGCATCTTCCTCCCCTCCGCGTGGGCGTGTCTAACCGGAGCCCCAGGGACCCAGGTCCTGTGCCTTATAGTCCATATGACTTCCTCCAGGAACCCCGGAGGCAGTCTGCCAGATTAAACCTCTTGCAAATGATGACATAAAGGAGGAGACAGGTTTAAAGTCCAAACAACTTGGGTTCCAAGTTCCCTTCCCACCCATTCCCAGGAGAAT